>PQFF01000316.1:452096-568730 GCA_003547095.1 Diversispora epigaea | reverse complement strand
GCTTCCAATAATATTGTTTCCCATCAGATCCAAAAACTTTAAATTTTGATTCATCAGACCATATTACCTTTGACCAATCATTTATTGTCCAATTTTCATATTTTCGCGCAAAATCTAGACGACGTTTTTGGTGTTTTTTACTCAAATAAGGTTTTTTTCTTTTAACTCTTGATACTAACCCATCATTTCGAAGTATACGTCGAATAGTAGGTGCTGAAATATTAATATTTTCTTGTTCTTGTAGATGGTTTTGGACTTCAACAGCAGAAGAACACCGGCGAGAGGTAATGAGATTTATGATTTTTGTTTGAGTTGGTTTATTTGTGATAAGTGGGCGACCTGACTTTGGCAAGTTTTCAACAGAGTGGTTTTCAAGCCATCTTTTTTTAATTCGAGAAACCGTAGATGGATTTATATGCCGTGCTCTTGATATTTCCCTTGTTGTGTATCCTTTTTGTAATGAAAGAAGAATTTGGATTCTTTCTTTAGGGGTTGTATGACACTTTTGTGTTGTAACTTGTTTACCAAGGAGTTGCAACATGGTACAAAAACAAAATAAACAATAAAATTTACTTTTTATGTGATATTTATGTAACACAATAATCACCATCTTTTTCTTGTCAAAAACGATCAAAAGTAACGCAACACGTGTTTCGTATTACTTGACTAATTATTTCGGAACTGGTAGTAATAGTAATTATTAAGATTTTACTATCATAAACTGACACTATTAACAGATAATAAAACAAAACAAAAAAAAAGAACATCTCCGGGATTGTTCGAAACAGTTCGATTGAACGAAATTTTTTTTTTGTTGCATTACAAATGATCGCCACTGTATAACCAATATACTAAATTTAGGGGAATTCATCATTTATTTATTTTTATGTCGAAATATTAAATGGAAAGAATTTTGTAACGGTTTCTTAGAAGAATTATTATCCCGTAATGTAGTTTGGTTTTTAAATAAGGAAGCAAGTTTAGCATATATTGAACCAGATGAATATATTTCAAATTATAGATTAGCTAAAACGTTCGAATTAAGTAGTACATCATTAAGATTATTAATGTTTCAAGTGGCATTTTTAAAAATGACTCAAGAAATTAATAATTCCCAGGAAAATAATTTAGATAAAAGATATGGATATCCTACTGATGAAATGAGTAATTCTTTATTGCAAATTATTAAAAAAATATATCAAGTAAATACTTGGGATGTATTTTTTGAAATGATAGATTATGATCTATTCGAGAATAAGGATGAGAAAATATTCGAAAAGGAGAAGGAAGAGAAAAATGGAAAAGGATGGAAATCAAAAGTATTAAAATTATTAATGATAGTCTAATTAATGAATATTATCAAATGCCTTATACTTTTGATGAAATATATTTTTTAAGAAGTCAACGTGAGCCAGAAATTCCTCCATTAACTTCATCACTACATGGAAATAATAATAATAATGAAGAAGTATTAATTTTTTATCCAGATCAAATATCAAAAAGGCAAAATGAAGATACAAATGATTATTGTACACGAGGTAGAGGTCGAGGTCGAGGTCGAGGTAGAGGTAGAGGTCGAGGTCGAGGTAGAGGGGGTGGGTAGAAGTTATATATTATCGTAACAAAAATTTGTATATTTCTGATTCCATCAACATCCCGAGTTTTTTTAACAACTGTTTTGGTATTGATCATAAATAAATAAAGATTCTTGATATTTCTTATAAATAATCAATTTTTTTAATCTCATTTTATTTAAGCTCAAACTCAGCTGTTTAAAATGCAACAGTTTTTTTTTTTATCAATGGTTCAAAAAATTTAGACATTCACTAATGAATAAGAATAATTATTTAAGTCTATTATTTTTATTCCGAAAATTGTATCATATCGAAAAAAAATTAACCAGTTGAATATAATATTTGGTCACAGCTTGAATTTGTAAAAAATCCGAATTCTAGATACACACGCATTGATTTTTTTTTGAAAAAATTAATATTTATAATTAAATTCTAAACAAATGGAATTATTTGATTTTTTTTTGTCATGGTTATAATAATAATTTTGATGTTTTATAATAAAATGTGTTTCTTCAAATAATAAGTAAAAAAATAACTAGTTCATGACATGAAAGACGGAAAGAAGTTTTTTTTTAAATTAATTATTGTACGACGACGAAGTTTCGATACTTTCTAATAATAAAAAATAAATAATAAGTTTATCACATATTAAGGTTTTTCCTCTTTCTCAATTTAACTTTTAATTCATCACAACTCCTAATCTGCACAAGATGTTCTTTACATGGTCCCAACAGTTCAATGTCGTATTTTCGGTACAACATTGCTAAAGTAGCTTTTAATCCCGTCATTGCCAAATGTCTTCCTGGACCTGTAATAGATAAATGATAGTAAATTAGATAATTATTTATTTTATATACTTTATGAATTCTATATATATATATTATATTATTATTTTATAATTAAGAAGAATTACTTACACATTCTCAAACCTCCACCAAACATAAGAACTTTATTTTTACTCTCTGGATTATCGATGAATCTATCCGGATTAAATGTTTCAGGATCTTTCCAATATGATTTGTCTCGTTGAATTCCTTCATAATTTAATACAAAATTGGTATCCTTGGACCATTTATAATCCCCTATGTCTTCTGGTACAGAATTTTTTTTAAAATTCAGTGGGATGATTGGATGAAGTCTTGATGCTGAAATTATAGAAGATTTGGTATTAAATAAAAATTAATGAGATACTATTATCACAATACGATACTGTAACGATACTGTAAATAATATTAATAATCAAAAAAAAAATTGATGAACTTGACATATAAATTACCTTCTTTGATGACAGCATCAACATATACAAGTTTTGTTAAATCTTCCAATTTAAATGGAGAATTTAGATCTTTTCCAAGAACGTGTTCGATTTCTTCTATCATTCGTTTCTTTACTCTTGGATTATTTTCCAAATAATTGACTAAAAAGCAAATTGAATGTGAACTCTATACAAAGGAAGAATATTATTTTTGTAAATAAATAAATAAAATAAATAAATAATAAAATAAATATTATTATTACACTTTATGGGGGAAGTTACTAATAAAATAAATTTACCGTATCAACACCGCCAGACATAACTTCTATAAAATTCGCTCCGACATCTTTATTAGACATTGGTTTATCATGAAGATCATCTGCGATCCTTTCGGTAATATCTCTTTCAGTGTTCACCGTTAAAAACATCGTCAACATGTCAGATTTTAATTTTTGATCAATTGGTGTTTTAGAAATTTCTTCTCGTTTGGATTTAATAATATTATCTACAGTAACCCTTAACCAACTAAGCCTATCCTTCAAGTATTGAGTAAATCTATTAACTCCAGGAAAATTTCGAACAATTCTTGGAATTTTAAAGAAATAAACCAAGCAATTACCAAATGCATCTACTGATTCTATAAACAAATCACTTTCTGTAACAATGCCTTTTGGTACAGGTGATTTTTCGTGTGGGGTTATTTGATTATAATAATTTACTAANTGTAAATAAATAAATAAAATAAATAAATAATAAAATAAATATTATTATTACACTTTATGGGGGAAGTTACTAATAAAATAAATTTACCGTATCAACACCGCCAGACATAACTTCTATAAAATTCGCTCCGACATCTTTATTAGACATTGGTTTATCATGAAGATCATCTGCGATCCTTTCGGTAATATCTCTTTCAGTGTTCACCGTTAAAAACATCGTCAACATGTCAGATTTTAATTTTTGATCAATTGGTGTTTTAGAAATTTCTTCTCGTTTGGATTTAATAATATTATCTACAGTAACCCTTAACCAACTAAGCCTATCCTTCAAGTATTGAGTAAATCTATTAACTCCAGGAAAATTTCGAACAATTCTTGGAATTTTAAAGAAATAAACCAAGCAATTACCAAATGCATCTACTGATTCTATAAACAAATCACTTTCTGTAACAATGCCTTTTGGTACAGGTGATTTTTCGTGTGGGGTTATTTGATTATAATAATTTACTAACGCATAAGCAGGTTTACTGGTGGTAGTAATAAAAATAGTATCAAAGAAATATCGTTTCATCCAACGATTAAATTCAAATACTGTATCTTCTCCAAGTTTATCCCAATATTGTTCCATTTCTGAAAAACTATCATTTATGGCGATCACAGAATGTTTAATAAATGAAGGTGACATCAAAACTTTGGTAAAGAATTTACGATGGTATTGCCAATCATTATAATCATTATTAAACACTGTACCAGTGTTCAATATACCAACTTCCTTAAGACCTTCATTATCATCTTTTACCCTATTATGAAATGGACCATTAATGATAGGTTTTAGAGTCTTTTGAATAAGATCATCATTGCTCAACAAAATGAAACGTTCGGATCCCATATAGAATTCACATAAATCACCATATTTTGATTGAAGAGCTCCCGTATTAAAAGAGAAATTTTTAAAAACTTGATGAGTATTACCAATAAATGGAAGTGGAAAAGGACCAGGAAGTGGATTTTCGCGTGTAAAATATTTGTAATAATAATATACGATATAGGTTGTCAAAGCAACTAATGAAATCTTTAATATTTCATATAAAAAATTCGTAATTGCCATCTTTGAAATTTTCGAGTGTCTGTCCAGTTTGTCTTCATTTTTATAATTAATTAGACTTATTTGGCTTAACTGCGAATTATTTTTTTCAATTAATATTAAATGAAACAGATGATCTTTGATATATTAGATACGATCTTTGAAGATATTTTAAGTAATTTTTTTAAAATCTTGCTTGAGATTGGTCATATTACGATGTTAATTATTTACCTTTCTTTCTTGAGATCGAAAATTTTAATAAATCATAACTATACATATTTTATTAAATACATCGGTTTAACTTTTTTCATGTAAGATCTAATTCCATCGGTGAAATATTATCCCAATAAAGCTTTGCTGAATGTTGATCAAATAAACATGCATGCACGGAATTTGACCTTAATGTTATACATGAGATAGATCACGTAAAATATGTATAATTTTCCACCTACACACCATTTAAAAAATTTCGAATACTGCTTCCAGAGGGGATCCCGGTAAACCCCGCTATTTTACATTTTTATTTATTAATATTGGCGGGAGCATCATTTGTGTATAATTTGAATCGTTTGAATATATGTGTGTTTTTCATGGAAAAAATTATGTTAGAATGATTAATCACCACTCGTTAAATTTAGTCATTTTTCTTGATATAAATAAAAAATTCATGATAAACAATAAAATTTCATCTAAATTGGACAACCACAACCATGTAGTTTTTATTAATTCATATATAAATTTCGTATTATCATGCAAGTAATTATACTGCAATATACCTCCAACCCGAAATAATTATTATTGAATTGAGATGCCAAATATTTACAACAAGATAGTAAAATTACCAAGAAAACAATTGCGCCTTCCAGAAAATTAATATATTATCTCAATCCACAATAAAGAAATTAATAACGGGATGAATTTGTTGCTTGCGTGTTGGCTGCCTTACATTCATTGCCAATAACCAGGTATCAACAATCAACACATCCCATTTTGGAATAATAATGATTGTAAAATGAATGTAAAATGATAAAACAAAAATAGCACTTACTTTGATGAACAATTTATCATTTATTCTTTCGACTTGGAAAATGGTATGAATGGCTTCAAGAAATTTCTCACGTTCGTTGGCTTTATTGGGTGGCAAATCTATTTCTTCCAATGCTGCTTTAATTTATTTTTCAATTTTGTTTGATAACCTAAGATTAATGAACTGTTAGCCATATCGGCCAATTTTCAGAATGAAATTTTATATATTATACTATATTATAATAAAATATATAAAATTTCATTCCGAAAATTGGCCCATATGCCTAATTCAAAATATGTTTCAAAGAAATGCACTTTGTATTATCATTCATGATATTTTGAACCGAATTAACCAACTTCATTACACCTCAGCTAAGTTTTTTCTTGTATAAATTTTATAATATCAATGGAAATACATAATGCTACTGTTTAATCAATATAAAGAACAAAAATAATATCTTTACCTTTGCACTACTTGAATAACCACTAATTCGACTAACTCTGAATTCATTCGCAATTTGTGATTAAGTGAGTAGCTGTTTTTCAATAATTTCCTATTAATAATAAATTTGTCTTATCTGATTTTTATTAAACCAATTTACGTTCAAAAGCATATATTAATATATAACAGTTGTAATTTTATTATTTTTATTAGAAAAAAATTTTAATTCAATTCTTGTTTATTAACACGCTTTAGTAAATAATTAATCTGACCTTAAAAATGCAGGAGATTTTAAAGAAAATTTCAAATAAAATACTTAAATCTTATTTGTCCGTTTTATCATCTGCAAATTTATTCTCCCAATTCTATTCATTCTTCTATTAATTGAATAAATGGACTGCCTATATACTTAATAAATCTTAGCAAAACTCGCCATCAATCGGAATCCTATTTATGATAAACCATCCTATTGTTTTCAGAATATGGATGTAGACTTCTAACAGCACGTCACGTTCTATTTTTTCGAGATATTCCTTGCACATGGATTACCTGTAATAGAATCAGTTACAAGAATAATATACATGCAAGAAAAAGCCCATTTATTCTTAGCTAAGAGATTGTTTGATGAAACGTTCCTTTTTACAGAATTTATTAAGCCGATTTAGATTTTAATTCATCCACTCGTTTTGGCGCGTTTTATCAATATAGCAATAATGGACAGAAATTTACAAGGATAAATAGTCAAGCTTTATGTCTTTCTTGCATACATATTGTGCGACATAATGATTTTCACATATAAACATTTCCGACTTTCAGATTTTTTGTAAAAAAAATAATAAGGGAAATATAAATTTGTGCCAAAATGAATATTTTCTTTTGTCTTTATTTGTCAACCTTATAATCCACAATACAAGGTAATTAATTCACTATGTTTCATTCCATCGCATCCGCTGCTTTTATAAAAAGAAATCTTTTATTATATTAGTATTTTATCGTCACTGTTGCAAAAGGGAAAAGATAAAGTAGTGGTAGTCTTTCACACGTAATTACAACAAGAAATTCTACAATTGAAAAAGAAAATGCTGATAAGTTCTATGAAAACTATTTCAGCTCTATTGATTATAAAAAATCTAAAGAAATTCTTACAGCATTGTTCAAAAGTTTATTTTATTCTCGTTGAATATAGATATATAGATATTGTTTATAGAGAGTTGAACACTGATAAACCTATTACTGGAGGATTTTATTTCATTGAGACAGGTACAGTGCACACTTAAAAATTAAATCTAAATGAACCAAGAAATCGATTTATGCATACTTTACGAAGAATCATGTGATTTCCGGATGGTCTAGACTCTTATCCTAGACCTTCATGCTAAATGCATGGGTTAGGGTTGGGTTGTCAGGGGCAGTGTATTTATCACCGTGTGTCGCACCTTTTGAATATCGATTTTTATTAAATATCCTAGGGACAGAATTTTTTTACATGCAGAAACCATATTTGCCACCCAATATTTGTCACCTACATTTGTTTACGTAAATCTTGCACATGATATATTTAATTCACTTGATTATGATATCACACTGGACATTGTTGCAAAAGTATCATTTGTGGTTATTTTTTGATATACCCCCATTTTGTATTAATAAATATATAATTAATTTTAGGGTGGTATCAAAAAAATAACCATAGATGTGCGACATTGATTATAAGATACTATAAGTTGGGAAAGGATAATTAAAAAAGGCCACTAATTGGCTTAGCTTTAAAATAGCGGCCTTCTTTTTTTTGTATTACTTTTTAAAAATTACTAATTTATAAGTGTTGTGTCTTATTATTTGACTTTTTAAATCGGTGATCCGTTTCTAGAAAAATTCTATAACGAAAATCGAAATTTTGTGGTGACAACTATTGTTGAAGTATAAGAATTAAAATGAATATTCTTCCATTTTATAATTTTGAATAAAATGAAAGGACACAAACGATATTTAATGAATTTAATGATTTCTATAAATTATACAATATTTTATTTTCTTTGATTGAACTTTCAAGCGAATAATAGAATTACTATCAATTCTTAAGTTATAATTAGCTAATATTTATTGTATAAATTCAACAATTTTTCTTCATTTGAATTATATGATTACATGAAATAAGAAACTTTCGTTATTAACGAAAATAATTTTCTTACTTATTAATTTTTCTTTAAAATTTTCAAGTCGATGATTATTAACAGCTGCCATTTTAATAATTTATCTTGCACTTCAAATTTAATTTATAAAGATTTATCTTCGATATTATCTTTTAACAAAGACACTTATTTGATGTAGTTTGTTTGGAGATTTAATTTTATTTAATAAAAAAATTAGTTATAAAATAAATAAATAATATAATCAAAATAATTTTAAATTTAAGAGTTCATAGTAAAATAATTATATAGCTAAAACTTAGTATAATGTTTGTTGATATTTGTTCCCAGAAATTAAATTCATTTATAAAAATCTACTAATCAATAAGCAACTTTCTTCATTCGAAATTATCTAATTACATTCGTCGAAATATTCAGCAATTTTTTTTCGTTTAAGGTCATCTATTTTATAAAAAATACGATTAAAAAAAAAAATCGTAAATGGTAATGTAATGATAAATTTCGTTATATAAAATTAAAATTTAAATATTACTTCGATCATTGATTTCTTCTTCTTCCAATAATTCATTCAAAAAATGCTTTTTAGAAATTTCTGCACTCGAATTATGGTCCGAATTTTCGAGATCATTTTTTTGATTAGAACTATTAAAAAATTATTAATAATGAAGATAATTAGTGAAATCGATTAGTAACTGAAGTATATAAAAATATATGAAATTAAATATAATTCTTACTTGAAATTCATTATATCAAAACGGTCATTAGAAAGTAAATGACTATTAGAGAATAGATCTATACAATCATATATTAGAAATTATTAATATAATAAATTATATCATTTTAAAAATCATTTAAACTAATTAATACCTGATACTTTTGAATTAATAGATTCTATCATAGAATTCAATGATCTGCTATAATATCTAGAATCCAGATGTTCATATCCGGGATTTTTTACAAATGGTTTTTTGGATTCGATCATTTCAAGTCGTTTTTTTTCAGCTTCTTTAAGCTCCAACCAACTATCATATTGATCCGGATAATATTGTTTGAAATAATCTTCAGAATAGTAATAATTTTTATAATATTCTTCGAATTTTCGTGATAATTCATAAATTTCTAGTATTGTTGATCGTTGAGAAGGATCAGGATGCCAACATTTTTTCATTAAATTAGCCCAACATTCTGGTGTATCTTCTGTAATTTCTGGTCGCTTTCCATCTAAAATATCTACTATAAGCTTTGGTCCATGTTCTTGATCATGAAATGGTCTATACCCAGATGTCATTTGCCACATAATCATTCCTAAATTATAAATATCTGATGCATATGAAAATGGTTGATTTTTAAATAATTCTGGAGCCATAAATGGAATTAATCCATACATTGGAGATTTTCTTGAAAGGTCTGAATCAATAGTTGCTGGCTGACAAAATCCTAAATCAGAAATAATTGTATGATAATTATTAACAAGAATGTTACCACTATGTAAATCTCCATGTATAATTTTTTTATCGTGAATTTCTTTAATTCCTTTAATAATAGAATCCAAATATATAAACTTTTTGATCCATGTAAATTTTTCAAAGTTTTTATAAATAAAGTGATGTAAGTCTCCATCTTTTATATATTCTAAAATAAATGCATAATTTTTAGTTTGTGGATCCTGCGTCACTCCATAACATTTAATTATATATCCCCAACCATTTCTGAACTGATATGTATATTTTAACTATATTTTAAAATAGAATGAAGTAAATATTAATTAAATAAAAACTATACTATAATATATGTACATAAATATTTACCTCTTTTAAGATTTCCGTATCCACACCCTGGGAATTATTTAAGATTTTCAAAACGACTTCAGTTTTTGACCTTTCAATAATTCCTTCATCATTTATACCTATACTTTTTTCCCAAGTTGCTTTATAAATTTGGCTAAAACTACCTTTCCCGATACATTCTACATTTGTAAATTTTTCAAATGGAACCCATTCTAGAAATGGGTCATTATTGACTTCATTTATTGAAGATTGTGTTGTTTTGATGAAATTATCAATGTTTACGTTGCCGCTGTCAACAACTAAAGAGTTCATAGCAAAACATCGTTTACATAATTGCATATTAGTAATGCATTTTTTGTTACATTTTAAACAGCCGATATCATATCCTCTTGAAGTAAAAGATTCAGTCATTTTACAAATAAAAATAAGTTTAGAAGATTTTGGTCTGAATTATAGGAAATCGTATCAAAAAATTATTTATATAAGTTTTTTGACTTCATTTGCCATACAAAAAAATTTATAGAATGCTGGAAAGTTCTAAGATTATTTTTTTCTTTGAAGTGCAATTTTTGCAACGAATTCCGCAAACCTTTATAGAATATTCTATATTTCTATGTACTTTAATCCAAAAATCGTTCGATTTAGAAGTTCACGAAAAAATTCCCAAACTGGCAATAAATTCATTCTCCGAGAATATTCTTTTTCCAAACAGGTTAATCAAGCAGTATCAAAACAATAAACAAATATGGCAATGATAATTAATTTCCATTAGATAATCACCCAAATATGTTTGATAATGAAGATTATTAGAACGTTCTTCCACATAATTTTGTCTTCTTTTTATTTTTTATTTCACAAAAAAAAAAGGAAACCCATCTAAAGTCATCCATAGCCTTTCAAATGCTCTATTATTAGTATTTAACACAAGAAGATAAATCTTTATTTTCTCTAAAATCAACCACGAACGAATTTTCGTCAACAATTTTTCTTTAATCAGAGATAAACCAATCACAAAATAAGTTTTAGAAATTTCCGGAACTGGACATAAGGTTAGAATAAGACATAGATATGAATGGGTATTATACGTTCACAGATATAAGATAGAATCTTTTTATTATTTTTTATTATTAATCTTTCATTTAATCCCGAAACAATTTATAGGTTTGCAGATATAAAAAATAGTTTTTATTTATTTTTTTTATCGTTTATTAAGGTATAATTTTTTTTTTTCATTTTATGAAAAACTAAGATTTTTGAATTGATTTTTAAATTTTTTTATTGAAAGCAATGTTAATAAAGATTTTTTCAATAAAATAAGATATTGTTTATTGACCAACTTGCCTTCTGAATAAATTTTCAAAAAGCACAATGTTTAACATTTATAAATGTAAATTATTTTCTTTAAATTTTGTAGTATTAAAAATTTATAAATTTAAAAAGTAGGGATCGATTATATATTACTTATTGTATCTTTTTCTTCGATAATATAGAAACAAAGACGATAAACAAATCAATAAAACTTTTAAAGAAATAGGATTTCGATTATCTACAATTAAATTTATTCTGTTTAAAAAAATGAATAAAACTTATTACAAGAAAACTTAGTGGATTCGATAATTTCATTAAATGTCTAAAATGCAATAAAAGAAACAGATATTAATATAATGCATTTATGTCGACGGTGTGATTCTATGAACTCGCTAATTGTTGACAGTGGCAATAAAAAAATTGATGATTTAATCCACAACTTTCAAAAGAAAATGAGGGTAATAACTTTATAGGGTAGGTTCCATATGAAAATCGAACAAATGATGGATTTATTGAGAAGGGGGTTTTTAGCGAAATTTATAAAGCAACTTGTTATAAAATGATAAAATAAATAGTACATAAAAATGAAACAAAATAATTCGATAATAAATTTAGTAATGAAACTGCAAGCCCGAATTTGAAGGGTCAGCAACCTCATATTCTTGATCAACTAAAGTTGAAATAAAAATAAATAAATTTACGAAATATGTGATAGTTGCTCAAATTCTATAATTAAGAAATACAAAAATTAATAAATATTTAATTGTATTAAAAAAAATACAAAATCAGATGCGTATAGTTTAGGTATTATAATGTGGGAAGTGATTACTGGTGAAACTCCCTTTAGCAACCGTAAGGTTATTTCGGATGCTGATTCTATTCTTGAAATAATTAATGGATATAGACCTAAAATTTACAAATATATTCCATATGAATATGCAACTTTAATGAAACAATTTTGGGATGCTAATCCTGATAATAGACCTGATGGATATAAAATTTGGAATAAAATGAGATCATTAATAGAGTTATTATATAATGGAAAGGAAGAATCAACTATTCAATTTAATAGTCCAAAGTCGAATTCTTTAAATTTTTCCCAATCAAGTTTAACAAACAATAAAAGTAAAGTATATACATTTAGCATTTCAGCTCAACCTAAAAATGCCACGGAAGGTAATGTATTTTTAAATTTTTTATTTTTATTTTTTATTTATTTTATATTATATTTTATTAATTAATTTATTGATTTTTCATTTTTATAGAAGAACAATTAGGTAAAATTAATTACTTAAATTATTAATTCATTCTAATCTATATTGATGTAATTTTGTGCATTTTATATTTAGCATATGAAACCAAACAATTTGATTTGGAAATTCCAGAAGGTTAATATATTTTTTTGATTTTTTTAATACGATTAAATATTTATTTAATTTAATTTGTTGTATTTCCTAATTATAGTATTTGGGCAACTATCGCTTAATGATAATGTTGATAATTTAAATAATTCTCAAGGTAATTAATATGATTTCATTTTATATCATTCTATATTTCGTAAATTCATTCATTTATTTATTTTTTAGCTGATTAAGAATATGGGGTTGCTGGTCCCGGCTCACGGTTTCATGACTAAATTTGTTTCTTTTTTTTTATTTTCGAATTGTTTTATTTTTATGTTTTTTATTTTTATGTACTATTTATTTTATTTTTTGTATCATTATATTAAATAAAGTTATATTACATTTTTTATATATTTTACTGTCAACTTAAGAAAAAATTAAAAAATAATAAAATAAATTAAAAAATTTTTGAATAATATTCTTTAGTATTCTTTTTATAATATCAGTTCAACTAAAAGTTGAGGTTTTTTTTTTATTTTATTATATAAAAAAAAAAATTGATAAAAAAATTTTGCTTCTTTAAGTTCAAAAAGAATTATCACGCGTTTCATCAACAAATAAACTAAAATACTATTCTAATATCAATTGAACCGAAAGAGAATCCTCATTCTCCGGAAATCCACGACTTTTTTCTCGAACATTCAAAACAAGTGGAAGAAGACTAAATTTAATTTTTTTGCTTCTACATTATTTCGCTAATTAAGTCATTCCCAAATGAGAGAAAGATCAGCTAACATCTGTAATGCCATCCCGTACTTATATACGTGAAAGATTTAACGCGTTCTTCCCATCTGTAAAATTATATCAGATATAATTATCCTAACCTAATTTTACAATTAAATAATGATAATATGTAATATAGGATCAATAGATCAAAGGTGTTAAAGAATTATCGCGATTGAAAAAATTTGTTTGGTGGAGGTTTAAATATAACACGTCGCTAAAACTTCCAGCAATTTCGACTCCGATAATAACAATGTCATAACTTTTATCATTAGATAATAATGTAGCAAGTAAATAATCTAAAGTTGCTGATTGGTTAACAAGTAATAAAGTTTTAATAATATGTGGTTGCCTCATATTTAACATCAGTCAGTCATAGTAGTATTAATGTTAATCAAGAATAAATTATTTATGTATGTAATCTACTGAAAAATTTGAGCTTAAATAAATTTTAAAAAAATATTTTACGAATATTCTAACTTGCCAAAAATATCTGGGCAGGTTAATATAATTTTCTACAGGATCGATCGCTATAAAATTTTTTTAATTAAACAAGTCAAATTAAATATCATAAATGCAAAGCTTCCCCAACCTAAACCCCTTGTTATTATAAAGAATAAATTCTTAAACTTTACCCCGCAATTTTATTGCTTCTTTCGATCTCGTTACCTTTTCTTCGCAATTCCTTTTTCGGAATCTGTTTCACTGCTATATATAGAGCTATAAGTAAATTTTATCATATCGAGGACAACCATTATGAATTAATAATATTAATATATTAATAATGTAATGCTTGCATTTATATTAAAATAGTATCGTATTTATAGTATTAGAGTTGAGAAATTTTAGTGTGGCAAGTGTAAAGTTTAAGAGATGAATAAAATGGCGATAAAAAAAATTCATGTTATTGTGGAAAAAGAAATAGAGTCAACAATCATTTCAACCTTGTAATTTAATAAAAATATTTGTTTTTGTAAAAAACAAAATCCATTCAAAGCCCAGGAAATATAAGATGTGATCTTCAATTTTAAAGTTTCATATAACTGTTATAATGTTTATTTTTTCCTACATATTTTATAGAATACGAATTACGTGACAGCTGAGGCTCATATTTATTTATTTGTGATAAAGTTTTGGAAACTTATTTTATTCAATAACAAGAGTTCGGGGACGTTTTATTAGCTTGAATTTTAGTTTATACAATTTAGAAATACTAATAATTGAATCCTAAATTAGAAAATATTGTAAGTTATTAATTAATTTATTAGTCGTACATATTTTCTTATATCTTGAGCTCACGATCAAAAGGTTTGGAAAGTCACGTGATATTACTTTGTTGTTACCTTTCTCTCTTTATCCTAATAACTTCATATCTAATTTCATTGACATGACCAAATTATTTGTAACTTCATCTGGAATTATTTCACATTCTTCAACCATAAACTCCTCCAAATCTTCCAAGTTATTGTGGTTTCCTTTTTTTCCTCTTAATCAGCCCCATAAGTTTTCGATCGGGTTTAGGTCTGGACTGTTTGACAGCCAATCCATTACAGCTGGATATTTTCTTGGAGAAAATTTTTAGCTAGACGACTTGTATACTTTGGATCATTGTCTTGTTGAAATCACCAATTCCACCCTTTTCTGACAACTTTTCAATTAAACACTATCTTTTTATTTCGGGATCCCGTCTAATTTGTTGACATATAACATTTGCGGAAATTTTTCTAGGCCGACCTGAAACCGGTTTTCGATAACGTCATCATTTTAGGTTATAATATATTGTGGAGTTGATATGATGCTGAATCACATATTTCCTCAATTCATAAATGTAAAATTGCGTACTGTCTGTTGTCATTTTTTTTTTTGATTTGAGACATTATTCCTGAAAAGTCTTAGGTGAGAAATTTATATTATTAGGTCATACGAAGTTTAATTTCATGTAACAAAAACTTTTGATCTCCAATGTAAATTTCATTGTTCCAAGATCAGGTACCACATATCAAGGAGTGTCTCAACACTGCTTGGGTCAGAAAATTCTAATACTTTGACACTTCGGATTCAGGTAAAATACTTCAGATTCAGGTAAAACCTATCAGAAGCTCCCTCTGAGCTGAGTTGAAACAAAATTACCTTTTCTTCTATAGTACACGTAAATATTTTACTGTCACCTCAACTTAAGAAATAAATTAAATAAAATTTTGAATAATATTCTTTAAACCGGTTCAATTAAAATTTGGTTTTTTTTTTGTTATTAAATAAAAAAAATAAAAATAAAATAAAAAATAAAAATAAAAAATAAAAAAAATAAAGAATAAAAAAATAAAAAATAAAAATAAAAATAAAATAAATAAAAAATAAAATAAATAAAAAATAAAAATAAATAAAAATAATTTTGCTTCCTTTTCTGCAAGTCTTTGAGTAAGTATCTATGTTTGCGAAATATTAAAAGAACGATAATAGAATTCATCACGTGTTTCTTTAACTTTACCAACAAATTTATCACAAGAAATTTAATAACTCTAGATATATGCGAGAATTATCAATCGAAACAAAAAAAAATGAATCCTCACTCTCCAAAGGAAATCCAGCACGACTTTTTTTCTTGAACATTCAAAACAAGTGGAAGAAGACTAGATTTAATTCTTTGCTTCCACATTATATCGCCAATTCAGTCTTTCCCAAAATGAAAGAATGATTTGCCAGCGTCTGATATATACTTACATGTAAAAATTAAATCAGATATAATTATTCTAATTAACATAATTTTACAATTAAACGATGATAATATGTAATATAATACTACCTTTAAAGAATCAATAGATCAAAGGTGTTAAAGAACTAACCTGATTGGAAGAATTCGTTTGGTGAAAGTTTAGATATGAGTGTTGCTAAATTTGATAAGGCAATTTTTGTTATCTCGAAATTTGCATAATATATATTGAATAGTAAAATTCGTAAATAAATTGAGTATTTCAAATATATTGTTTTCGGAACTAAAGAAATTCAAGAAATTCATAAAAAATTATACATCGAGACTTATTCTTGTTTAATTATAAGAGAGAGAGAGATAACAATTCATTAAATGTTTATATTTTTATTAAGAGAATTAAACTTACATAATTTACAAAACCAAAATATGAAATAAAAAAAAAAAAAAANTCAAAACAAGTGGAAGAAGACTAGATTTAATTCTTTGCTTCCACATTATATCGCCAATTCAGTCTTTCCCAAAATGAAAGAATGATTTGCCAGCGTCTGATATATACTTACATGTAAAAATTAAATCAGATATAATTATTCTAATTAACATAATTTTACAATTAAACGATGATAATATGTAATATAATACTACCTTTAAAGAATCAATAGATCAAAGGTGTTAAAGAACTAACCTGATTGGAAGAATTCGTTTGGTGAAAGTTTAGATATGAGTGTTGCTAAATTTGATAAGGCAATTTTTGTTATCTCGAAATTTGCATAATATATATTGAATAGTAAAATTCGTAAATAAATTGAGTATTTCAAATATATTGTTTTCGGAACTAAAGAAATTCAAGAAATTCATAAAAAATTATACATCGAGACTTATTCTTGTTTAATTATAAGAGAGAGAGAGATAACAATTCATTAAATGTTTATATTTTTATTAAGAGAATTAAACTTACATAATTTACAAAACCAAAATATGAAATAAAAAAAAAAAAAAATAGAATAAATAAAATGTGAAGATATTCATATATGTTGCATTACATTATTAAATTATTAAACTATTGGATCCTTTAAAATTCCCTCAACCCTTAGTTTTAATCTGAGGCACAACATATATAAATGTGAAACAGTTCAGCTATTATACACATAAAAGTTTAAAATATGTTATTGAATATGTATGAAAAATATTTTGTTATACTTTTTGTAGGTAACAAAATAAAAAAAGTTCAGAAAGTCCAAGAAACCAGAATAAATCTATACTATATATTTATGATAAAAATAATTTGGTGTCTTTCTATATATAAAATATGTATTGAAATTATTTTCAAATTATTTTCTATATATCTTTAAATAATAATAATAATAATAATAATAAAAATAATGAATAACTGTAATAAAAATTTTTTGTAAATCATATACGCCCATTGTAATATGTATGATCTACGAAGTTATCATTATTACGATTTCTTGGCATTGAAGGTGCTGGAGAATTTACTCGAGATGGTGATTCTATTCCATAATTTGAAGAATAAGGAGGTATTATATCAGGTGGAAGATGTTGTGAATAAGGATAAGGATAAGGATAAGGGGAAGGAGAAGGAGAAATATTTCTTCTATCATTATGACCATGACCATAAGGAGGACTTGATACACCGGAATGATAATAATCAGGTAAATCTTGAGTTGGTGATGGTGCTGGTGATGGCCCATTGTAAGGAGTTGGATCAACCCATTGTGGATCATTATTTAATTCATTTAAATTATTATATCCTTGAGAATATCCTCCCGGAGAATAACCCGTCCTTGCATTTGAAGGAATTTCGGAAACTCGTACTTTTTTCGAATAACTCCTTCGACAACATTTGTAAATACACTGGAGAAAACTATAAAATAAAAAGGTTGATATTAGAATTTTTTTTATATTATTTAAAAAAATAAAATAAATAAAATAAAATAAAAGGTAATCTTACCACAAAGAAATGAGAAAACCTATTGCTATTCCGACAGGAATAAGAATTTTTTTATTTTGGTCGAACCAACTTGACACTGTATTAACTAAATAAAAAAAATATATATATTATTATTATTATCAAAAAATTATATAAACAATGTATGTACAATATATATAAATATAAAATATTAATAAACAATAAAAATAGTATAATGTATAAATATAAAAATACAAAATACATACTTATTGAACCGTTAATACATTTGCCATCACTACATTTTCCACCAAATCCACAAGGAGTTCCATCAACAAAAGTACCAGTTAATTCATAACAAGTTGTTGAATCATTAGGATTAGCACAACGAAGAGTGCAATCAGTTTCAGTGTTTGCTGGACAAGCTTTAGTTGCACCTAATTTAGCACCCTTAGTGAGACATTGATTATCTCTTGAAGTACATTGACCACTGGCACAAGCTAAACCACTACCACTACCACAAGATACTCCATCATCTTTATGTTGATCTGTAGGACAAACTCCCGATTTCCCATCACAAGTTTCAGTAATATCACATTCTGAAATTGCCGGACGACAAGTTGTATTTGCACTCATGTATTTACAATTCTCACAACACATATCATTTTTATCGCTATTGAAAAAATATTAAATTATCATTTTATTAATAAATTAAATTAAATTATTATAAATTTTTAAAAATTAATTAAACAAATTTACTTACTCGCATAAAGCTCCCGATTTAAGTTTACAAGTACTTCCATCACAACAAGGATCATTTGCACATTCTTCGGCTGAACCACAATCACATTCTTCTCCTGATTCTTTTAATCCATTTCCACACATAGCTTCAATAATTATAGTTTTTGTGCTTTCACTTGGATCTAAAAATATCCATCATAATTAACATCATAATTAATATCATAATTAATATCATAATCAACATCATAATTAATATCATAATTAATATCATGAATGTAAATATAAAAACTATAAAATACACGAACCTACAAGGCAAGAACCAGAAGTAGGTATCTCGGCACAAATATCTTTAAGTGAACATGGACTAAAAAAAATAAAATAAAATATAAATACGTATATGTGATAAAACATATTTTCGTGGATTGTATGTGATAATAAGTAATTACCTAAAATCATTCGTTACAACATCACTTGTAGGATTCATTATGTAAAGTCCGTTGGCATCACAAGTAGTTGAATTTAATGGACAACATTCTGAACAATTAATACAAGGACAAAGAGACGCTATACAGTCATGTGATGCACCTAAAATAATTATTATTATATTATTATTATTATTATATTATTATTATTATTATTATTATTATTATTATTATTAAACAAAATAACAGAAATACTAGAAGTATTAGAAATATTTACCAAATCCGTGACCAATTTCATGAGCAACAACTTTCCATTCATCTTTAGTAATTGTGGAAACTCCCGTTCCGGATACAAATGATTGATCACTAAGATCTAAATAATAAAATTTAAAATATAAAATATATAAAATATAAAATATAAAATATATAAAACATATATGTAAGCTATAAAATATAAATTAGTTACCAGAATTTTGGGAAGCAGTATATTGACACAATTGCCCTAACCATGCTACACCAACTTTACTATCTGTACTAATACCGTTTTTAAAGTAATTATTAAAATTTTTTTTTTTTAAAAAAAAAAAAAAATTAATTAAAAATTATTAAATAAATAAATTAATAAATAAACAAACAAACAAATGAATAAATAAATAAAATAAATTATAACTTACTTGCATTTGGACATTAAATGCCATAATGCCGCACCATCATTTCCTAAAGTTCCTCTCCACTTACTAAAATCACTTAATCGNATTATTAAACAAAATAACAGAAATACTAGAAGTATTAGAAATATTTACCAAATCCGTGACCAATTTCATGAGCAACAACTTTCCATTCATCTTTAGTAATTGTGGAAACTCCCGTTCCGGATACAAATGATTGATCACTAAGATCTAAATAATAAAATTTAAAATATAAAATATATAAAATATAAAATATAAAATATATAAAACATATATGTAAGCTATAAAATATAAATTAGTTACCAGAATTTTGGGAAGCAGTATATTGACACAATTGCCCTAACCATGCTACACCAACTTTACTATCTGTACTAATACCGTTTTTAAAGTAATTATTAAAATTTTTTTTTTTTAAAAAAAAAAAAAAATTAATTAAAAATTATTAAATAAATAAATTAATAAATAAACAAACAAACAAATGAATAAATAAATAAAATAAATTATAACTTACTTGCATTTGGACATTAAATGCCATAATGCCGCACCATCATTTCCTAAAGTTCCTCTCCACTTACTAAAATCACTTAATCGATTATTAATACTATAATCAGTTGAACATGGTCGATTCCAAGCGATACTTTGATTAACGGTGGTTGGACAATTTAGATCTTGAATTTCCAATTTTATCAATCCTAAAGTAACATTAAACGACCTTTCATATACTGCCGATGCGGTTGTCCAATCTTTAAGAATTTGCGTCCGAGCTGCTTCGGAAGATCCGTATGACTGAACTAAAAAAATTTAATTATATATTAATTTCTTATGTTATTTGAATGTAATTAAATAACCAATAATTTGTGTAAATAGAATAGAACAAATAATTACCATAAGTACAATCAGCAGCAGCTCCCTAAATAAATTAATAAAAAATTGATAAATAAATAAATAATACATATAATATGTTTAAATATAAATCACATCAAATCAAATAACACGTTATAAATAACACATTTAATATCATTAATATAAATACCATATAAGCAATTTTCTTTGAAAGAGGACATCCTGCTGTTTCTCTTTTATATAATTCTCCCCTTTTTTGTATAGTTGAACGCATTGAAGGAATTTTCATTCCAAAATTAAACCAAGGATTTTCCATCCAACCCAAATTATTGCCATTATCACGTTTTTTATTATCGTTATGATTATGATTATGATTATCTCTTTTTTTAGATTTCAAAATATGATTCATTTTACTATCCAATGCGCATGATCCTTCACCATCAACAGATGTTGATCTTTTTATATTATTAGAATTTCTCTTATCAGAATCACGATATATCACCATAGTAGCATCTCGATGAAAAATTGGACGAGCTGAAATATTCGGAATTTCGGGATCATCGAAATGTTGAGAAATTTTAAAATTTCTTATTGAATGTATATTATAAAGTTCATTCTTGTATGAAAATGTTCCTTCGAATGTTGGATGTCGTTTTTTTTTTCTAAATAAATAATTTAAATTAAATAAATAAAAATGAATGAATGAATGAATGAATGAATGAATGATGAATTAAATTTTGATTTTTATTTATTCTTCCTTTTTTTTTTTTTTTTTTTAAAGAATCATTTAAGCAAATATTATTAGAATTATGATATAATCCATATTTGATAATAAATTATTATTTTTTTTGTATATATAAATACCTTCCATCATTATCATCATCATTTCCATCATCTAAAACACTAATTCTAGCCCATCCCAAAACTCCAACTGAATTACTTAATTCTTCAAATAATAAATCTTTTCTTTTTATTCCTATTATATCTTCATTTAATCTTCGATCAGTAGATTCGGTATCTAATAAAAATCCTTTGTAAATTCTATAATCATTGGGAACCAATCTTTTGGTTGTACTAGTTTTATCAGCGTGATGTATAGTAATTGTGGCTTTTGGATGAAATAAATCTATATTAGGTTCTAAATGAAGATTGAATGTTTTATTAAAAGCAATAAATTGAATTCGCATTGAATCATCATGTCTTAATTTTAGATTTTGAGAAGAAGAAGAAGAAGAAGACGACGAAGGGGAAGAANATTTTTTTTTTTTTTTTTTTTTTTTTTTTTTTAAAGAATCATTTAAGCAAATATTATTAGAATTATGATATAATCCATATTTGATAATAAATTATTATTTTTTTTGTATATATAAATACCTTCCATCATTATCATCATCATTTCCATCATCTAAAACACTAATTCTAGCCCATCCCAAAACTCCAACTGAATTACTTAATTCTTCAAATAATAAATCTTTTCTTTTTATTCCTATTATATCTTCATTTAATCTTCGATCAGTAGATTCGGTATCTAATAAAAATCCTTTGTAAATTCTATAATCATTGGGAACCAATCTTTTGGTTGTACTAGTTTTATCAGCGTGATGTATAGTAATTGTGGCTTTTGGATGAAATAAATCTATATTAGGTTCTAAATGAAGATTGAATGTTTTATTAAAAGCAATAAATTGAATTCGCATTGAATCATCATGTCTTAATTTTAGATTTTGAGAAGAAGAAGAAGAAGAAGACGACGAAGGGGAAGAAAATCTATCTCGAGGGTATATTTCTATTTTAGGATTACCCACAAATTCCAAATATGTTAAAGGCCTTGAAGCAAAACTTGTTGCTAAACAAAGAAAAATTTCATTATTATACATTATCAAATTTAATTTTATCATTTTTAATTCATTTATATAAATTTTTATTATATTATACCTTGAATATATTTTATCGTAAATAATGATAATAATAATAGAATAAAACTGAATCGTCGTCTCCAACGACTCAAAAAAAACGATGTCCCCATAACTTTTATATCTTATAAACTTTATATTTTGAATATATATATATATATATATATATTACTTTAATATTTTATAAATTCCTTAATATAATGTTTATTTTTCTTAAATATTTGTTTTATTTTATTTATAAAAATAATAAAAATAATAATAACGTTAAGTAAAAAATAAGATTTCTTTAACTATTAGAAATTCAGAGAAATTCTGAAACGAGGACAAAGTATTTTACTTCACCAATATTTATATTATATTTTTTATAATTTGAAAAATATTATATATATATTTGTTTTATTTGTGTACACACAACATATATAAAGAGATATATAAAAGATATGTTTATATAATAAAGAGAATATATATATACAATAAGTATTAGTCTAAAAAAAAAAAAGAGAGAGTATTGTTGTGTTTTTGTGCTGTGTTATGGTGTGGTGTGGTGCCAAGAGAGAATGATTTTTGTAACTTATTATTTATAAATTAAAAGGTTTGACGATTTCTTTTTTAATTATAAAATTCTTTTGTGTTACAAATTTTCTTTTGGAATTAAAATATATAATGCGAGATCCATTTATTAATTGGTACTTAATTAAAAAAATGATATAATAATGGATAGTGGTTTTTTGAAACCGATGATGCGAATCATGTATATATATGAATTATGTAATTTTTAGAATTTTCTCGATTAAATAAAAAAAGAATCTAAAAATAAAAAATAAATAAATAATCACATGAAATCCTGATTTATAGTGTAAATGAAATTTCTAAATCGGCCATTTTGATAAAATAAATCCCAAACTTTAACTTTTTTGTTATTCAACTGGAGGATAACAGATAATCTAGATATTTCGGAAATAAATTTGTTAACAAATGTAAGAAAACTATTTCCAATTTTAAAAAATTGATAATAAATTATGATTTATTTATTTATATTTTCTTAAAAAAAAATAAAAAAACAATGATATGATTGATAATTAAGGCTGAAAACATATAATTTCAATGAAGAAAAATTGTTGAATGTTTAGAATAAAGATTAGCTAATTATTTAACTTTAGAGTTGATAGTAACTTATAGTAACTTTATTATTCAATTAAAAAAAAAAAATCCAGTCAAAGAAAATAAAATATTTTATAAATATTCCGAAAATAATTAAAAAGTTTATTCTTTCAAACATGCATGCATGTAAGCATATTATTCATTAAATATCGTTCGCGTTATTTTCAGTTTATTCAAAAAATTATAAAATGGAAAGTTTTTATTTAAATCTAACTTTATCGGTTATATGACTATTATTTATTAAAAAAAGGGAATATTCATTTTAATTCTTAACTGTATTTAATGTACACACATGTTATGTGAGGCGTCCATTATTGACAATTATACACATTTATTTTACTGCATAAAAATTTTGAGGTTTTCCCTTGTCCAATNTTCCAATTTTAAAAAATTGATAATAAATTATGATTTATTTATTTATATTTTCTTAAAAAAAAATAAAAAAACAATGATATGATTGATAATTAAGGCTGAAAACATATAATTTCAATGAAGAAAAATTGTTGAATGTTTAGAATAAAGATTAGCTAATTATTTAACTTTAGAGTTGATAGTAACTTTATCATTCAATACAATATAATATAATTTTAGAGTTGATAGTAACTTTATTATTATTCAATTAAAAAAAAAAATTCAGTCAAAGAAAATAATAAAATATTTTATGAATGCGTTAAAAGTTTATTCTTTCATATTATATAAACATATTTCAATAAAGAAAAATTTTTGAATGTTTACAATAATATATTAGCTAATTATTTAACTTTAGAGTTGATAGTAACTTATAGTAACTTTATTATTCAATTAAAAAAAAAAAATCCAGTCAAAGAAAATAAAATATTTTATAAATATTCCGAAAATAATTAAAAAGTTTATTCTTTCAAACATGCATGCATGTAAGCATATTATTCATTAAATATCGTTCGCGTTATTTTCAGTTTATTCAAAAAATTATAAAATGGAAAGTTTTTATTTAAATCTAACTTTATCGGTTATATGACTATTATTTATTAAAAAAAGGGAATATTCATTTTAATTCTTAACTGTATTTAATGTACACACATGTTATGTGAGGCGTCCATTATTGACAATTATACACATTTATTTTACTGCATAAAAATTTTGAGGTTTTCCCTTGTCCAATTCGCTCTGTGTTTTTGATTTTGCGATAAATGGACTAATAAGTCCGTCACGCCAAAAAATTCCGATTTTCGTTATCTCAGGCTGACCACCAATTTTTTTAAAAAAAATATTTGTGAAGTTCAAACTTTCTATCTGTCATTTTCAAATAAAATGAGTCAAAACAATAATAATAAAGCTCTTATTAAAAGAAATAAATGCTTTAAAAAAAAGAAAATTATTGTTAATTCATAATTTTGCCGAAAATGTTGTGGCATGAATTCTTCTAATCGTTAATAGTGCAGTGGAAATATAAATATTGATTTCGTCATCAAGGAACTTTTGAAGAATTTCCAGGTATAGAGAAAATTACAAGGTGGTGGTTTCGAAAAAAAAGAAAATGAAGTATAACCCAAATCCCAGCATCAATATTATGGGTTACTAATTGGACAGAAATTTAACATGTGATCGATAATTTTATCATTTTCAAAAATAAAATCTTTCTTTAGCTTTTCTAGCATATTTATGTATTTGATAAATTCAATGCAAGTGTTTGTCCTTTTTTTTTCTGATTTTTAATGCTTTGATCTTTCTCCGATATTTAGTTGTGAGAGTTTTCGGATTTCTTAAAAAGTTAAGGTTTCTATTTTTTACATTGAAACAGAAAAAATTTTGTTACATCTGTTTCAATTTCCTTTCTCAATGGAAGATGTATTTGATTTTTTTTCTTTTGCCAAAACTACATTTTTGGGATCATAAAAAATAACAAAAAAATTTATTTTAATATTTTTTTTATAATAACTATTCATAAATTTCTAAAAAGGGATTTATGTATGTAAATCGGAAAATTCGTTTAGAATTTTCGAATTAAAGAAAATTTCTGAATTAATTGTTATCTCGGAGTTTTTGAATGTATGAAGATATAAATAAGAATTTTTTTTGGATCACCTACTAATCATAAGTTCTCCGGTTTCTATTTTATTTGAATAAAATGGCTGATATTTTTTTTACAAGAAAACTTGATGGATCTAATAAAAATATCAAATGTATACAATGCAAACGTAAAAGAAATATTAATAGTTCACATATATGTTATTATTGCTATGGCTTGAATTCTTTAGCTGACAGTGGCAATATAAACATTGATAATTTCATCAGAGAAACACAATCATTAAATATGAGAAAGGATGATATATTTTTACAATGGGTTCCTTTTAAAGAGTTTGAAGATGTAAAAAAAATTGGGCAAGGTGGTTTCAGTCAAATTTTTAAAGCTACTTGGAAAATTTTTGAAGGCATAAGTGATAAAGGTACTGTTAGGCGGTCGTCAGAACAAGAAATTGTTTTGAAAGTACTAAATAACTCCCATGATGTGGATGCAGAATTTTTAAATGAGGTAAATAATCATTTATTTATTGTTATTAATTATTTTAATTTATTAATATTCATTGCATTTGTGAAAATATAGTTGAAACATACATTTCAGTTCAGGTCTAATCTCAATAGTTACGAAGGGAACATAATTGAATGTTATGGAGTAACGCAGGATCCACAAACAAAAAATTATGCTTTTGTTTTAGAATATATACCAAATGGAGATTTGCATCATTTTATACATAACAACTTCGAAAAATTTTCTTGGACAAGAAAAATTTTATATTTAAATAGCATTGTTGAAGGAATTGAAAATATTCATGATCGACAAATTATTCATCGAGATTTACATAGTGGTAACATTCTTGCTAAAAAGAATATTAATGATATAGAATTATATTCTTATAATACAGTTATTTCAGATTTAGGATTTAGTCAACCAGCAAATATTGATTCAAATATTTCAAGAGAATCTCAAATATATGGAATAATTCCATATATGGCTCCAGAATTATTTAAAAATCAACCATATTCATATGCATCAGATATTTATAGTTTAGGAATGATTATGTGGCAATTAACATCAGGACATAGACCATTTCATGATCAAGAACATGGACCAAAGCTTATATTAGATATTTTAGATGGAAAAAGACCAGAAATTACAGAAGATACACCAGAATGTTGGGCGAATTTAATGAAAAGATGTTGGCATCCTGTTCCTTCTCAACGACCAACAATAAATGAAATTTATAAATTATCCGATAAATTTTCGNAACATTATTAAATGTTATGGAGTAACGCAGGATCCACAAACAAAAAATTATGCTTTTGTTTTAGAATATATACCAAATGGAGATTTGCATCATTTTATACATAACAACTTCGAAAAATTTTCTTGGACAAGAAAAATTTTATATTTAAATAGCATTGTTGAAGGAATTGAAAATATTCATGATCGACAAATTATTCATCGAGATTTACATAGTGGTAACATTCTTGTTAATAATAATTATCGTTATTATGACTATGGTAATTATCCAATAATTTCAGATTTAGGATTTAGTCAACCAGCAAATATTGATTCAAATATTTCAAGAGAATCTCAAATATATGGAATAATTCCATATATGGCTCCAGAATTATTTAAAAATCAACCATATTCATATGCATCAGATATTTATAGTTTAGGAATGATTATGTGGCAATTAACATCAGGACATAGACCATTTCATGATCAAGAACATGGACCAAAGCTTATATTAGATATTTTAGATGGAAAAAGACCAGAAATTACAGAAGATACACCAGAATGTTGGGCGAATTTAATGAAAAGATGTTGGCATCCTGTTCCTTCTCAACGACCAACAATAAATGAAATTTATAAATTATCCGATAAATTTTCGTATGTTGAATGTTCTGAAGATACTATCAAAAAATTTAATCCAGATAAATATGATATTTGGTTAGAATTTAATGAAGCTGAAAAAAAACGAATTAAAATGATTGAATTTAAAAAACCATTTGTGAAAAATCCGGGATACGAGCATCCCAATTCTAGATATTATAGCAGATCATTAAATTCCATGTTAGAATCTATTAATTCAACAGTATCAGGTATTTATTGATTTAAATGATTTTTAAAATGATATAACTCATTTATTAATAATTTCTTCTATAGGCCTATTCTCTGATAATAATTTATTCTCCAATGATCATTTTAATATAATGGATTTCAAGTAAGAAGTATATTATATTTTATATATTTTAGATATTAATCGATCTCACATTAATTATTTTTATTATTAAATAGTCCTGATCAAAAAAATAATTTAGAAAATTCCGACAATAATTCAAGCGTGGAAAATTCTAAAAAACATTTTTTAAATGAATCACTGCAAGAAAACACTGAAGATCAAAGTAATATTTTTAATTCTATAACAAAATTTTTTTATTATTTTTATTATTTTTATTAATTTATATTTTTACCAAACAGATGACTTTAAACGAAGAAAAATTGTTGAATATTTAATGAATGTTTTGTAGATTTTTCACTTTACTTCGATCACAAATATCTAGATAGTTTCAAATGAAAAATAATTACTTTTTTATTTTATTTTTACGTATAAACTTATCTCTTTGATTATATGATTTATTTATTTTTATGTCCATAATTTATTTATTAAATAAATTTGCGTTTTTTTCTTTAAAAAAAATTACAGGTACACAGTATAAATTTGATTATTTTATAAAGAAAAAATTATAGAACCCTTAACCTATACACGCGTTCGTACTTTTTAGATTCTTGTCCTGTGAAAATTTCAAGTGACAAATAATAGATGAATCGGCAAAAGTATTATTTTTGATAAACTTGTGGTTATTTAATAAACACAACTACCTAATTTTAGGGTGGTGTCAAAAACGCAACCTTAGATATATCAAAAATGACACCTTTTCGGTGAATCGATCATTTTATAATTTTTACATCTGCGTAGTCACAATATAATCATAGATGAAATTTTAGTATCTATTAAGTATTTGAGCTTTTTTTTTTGTAAAAAGTCCGGTAAATTTTTTCAAAAAATAAAAGAGATGCTGAAAAAAATTACTTTGCACCCACCAGATATAAGCTATATTAAATGACTTAACCCTGATTTTTATATGTAAATAGTGCCGTTTTTAGGCGAACCAGCAATCAAATTATTATTGGATATATTTTTATTATATATGAATTTATTTTATAAATAAAAGAACAAATTATGTATAATAGAAATAATTTCATCATCATTAACGAATTTACGAACTGAGTGAGATGATCCAGAAATTAAATTTTTATAAATATTTTTTTCCAACATTTTCAATTGAATTTACAGCGCAAGATTAGTTATTATATCATAACTGATTGACTCGAAAATTAAAAAAAAGATAATAAGAAAATTATTTTAATAATTTTTTTATTACGTATTGCATTTGAAAAAAATGAAGTTCGTTCATTTTCAACATAAATTAGATTATTCCATAACATATTAAGGAATTAAAAAGAATATGTAGAAAAAAAAAGGGAACCATTATAATTTTCTTATCATTATAAAAGATACGGCAATTGTAATCCTACTATTCCTACTATTCCTACTATTTCTACTATTTTTAATATTCCCATTATTGATCAATAACTAGAGACTCCTATCTGGTTTCAAGGTCACTTTTGGATGTCATATATAATAAAAATAAATAAATTTTATTTTGTCGAATTTTTTTAATACGCACTTATTATACATTTTAATATTATTACATTAAAAATAAACAAATAACTAATTAAATTATAAAAGCAAAAATCAATAACAATTGGAAATAATCATACAATTTTTCTATTATATTATTACAATATACATGTACATGATAGTTGTTATGAATTATTATCATGGATGATTTTGATAATTTTGGGGATTTTGATATTGTTGATCCTGAGGAAAATATTGCTGCTGCTGCTGAGGAGGGTATTGCTGTTGCTGCTGAGGAGGAGAGTATTGCTGCTGCTGCTGCTGCTGGGGAGGGGGGTATTGCTGTTGCTGCTGGGGAGGGGAGTATTGCTGTTGAGGAAGGTATTGCTGTTGATTTTGAGGAGAGTATTGCTGTTGAGGGTATTCCTGCTGAGGAGGGTATTCCGGGTATTCCTGCTGAGGAGGATATTCCTGCTGAGGATAATATTGCTGCTGCTGTTGCTGTTGAGGATAATATTGTTGCTGTTGTTGCTGCTGAGGATAATATTGCTGCTGCTGTTGCTCCTGAGGATAAGGATGTTGATATTGTGGTTGTATATTAACACCATCAGTAGTATTATAAACTATTGGTGGTGGTACGTCAGTAGCATTACTAATTGCCGGTGCATCAGAAGTATTATAAGGAGATGTTATTGAAGGGTCGAGAGGAGGTACTGGTGAATTATTAAAATCTTCCGAATTATATTTATCGATGTTTTTTTCTGGATAAACGACAGATTCACTTAATATAATCATATCATCCCTATGCTCTTCACTAGTCAACTTTTTTATTGAAGATGGTCTATTAACAGGATGAGTTGGTGGCGAAGATTCAATTACTTCATTTGCATGTACATCTACTACACCGATATTTTCAATACTTTCACTTTTTTCATTTTTTTGTCTTTGTCTTCGTTTCCAATATAAGAAAATCAAAATTCCGATTAATATGATCGCAAATAATGCTCCCAAAATACCTCCAATCAACGCAGCCTTTGATTTTTCTATAATAATTAAAGAATATAATTAAAGTTATCATCATTTATATTATTCAAATATTTCGAATATAAATAAATTAGTGTTAACAAACTTTGTGGATAAGAAGAAACCCAGGAATAATTTTCAGTATTCATAACATACAATCGAGAACTGGTAATCGTGTCATATAAGCTTGAACTTATGTTACCTAATTGTATGTTTAAGTTTAAGTAATAAAAAAATAAAAATTAAAAGTTAAAAAAATTAAAAATTAAAAATTAAAAATAAAAAAATCAAAAAATAAAAATCAAAAATCAAAAGTAAAAATAAAAAAAAATAAAAAATAAAAAAATAAAAAATAAATAAAAAAAAATAAAAAATTAAAAAAAAATAAAATAAAAAAAAATCAAAAATTAAAAATTAAAAATAAAAATAAAAAAAAATAAAAAATTAAAAAATAAAAAATTAAAAATAAATTACCAAATGCAAAAAATAAATGTTTGTTATAAAAAGTAGCAGTGTGATAAGAAAGCGTGCATAGATCGGGTGGACCATTGTTTTCATCTTTTAATTCTGGAGTAGACCATTGGTATGGTAAACTTGTTACATCGAGAACAGCAAAATATACGGTTGGATTCAGAAAAGATAATGTAGTTCCTCCGTAAACAAATATTTTTCCACCAGATCCTAATGTAGCTGTATGTCCCATTCTTGAACCAATATCGGGACCAGTGGCTTGCTGAAGGGTTAAAGAATTTAAGAATTATAAATAAAAGTTAATAATATAATATATAATAAAATAGAATTTAATTATTATTTGCAAGAATATTCGTTAAAATATTTACAAATNAAAAGTAAAAATAAAAAAAAATAAAAAATAAAAAAATAAAAAATAAATAAAAAAAAATAAAAAATAAAAATAAAAATAAAAAATAAATAAAAAAAAATAAAAAATAAAAATAAAAATAAAAAATAAATAAAAAAAAATAAAAAATTAAAAAAAAATAAAATAAAAAAAAATCAAAAATTAAAAATTAAAAATAAAAATAAAAAAAAATAAAAAATTAAAAAATAAAAAATTAAAAATAAATTACCAAATGCAAAAAATAAATGTTTGTTATAAAAAGTAGCAGTGTGATAAGAAAGCGTGCATAGATCGGGTGGACCATTGTTTTCATCTTTTAATTCTGGAGTAGACCATTGGTATGGTAAACTTGTTACATCGAGAACAGCAAAATATACGGTTGGATTCAGAAAAGATAATGTAGTTCCTCCGTAAACAAATATTTTTCCACCAGATCCTAATGTAGCTGTATGTCCCATTCTTGAACCAATATCGGGACCAGTGGCTTGCTGAAGGGTTAAAGAATTTAAGAATTATAAATAAAAGTTAATAATATAATATATAATAAAATAGAATTTAATTATTATTTGCAAGAATATTCGTTAAAATATTTACAAATGTATCCCATGTTGAAGAACTTGTATCAAATACCAATATCTAAAATATAATATTCAATATAATAAGGAAATATAAATAAATATAAGTAAATATAATAAGTAAATATAAGTAAATATAATAAGTAAATATAAATAAATATAAGTAAATATAAATAAATATAATTAAATATTATTAAATATAATTAAATACAATTAAATATAATTAAATATAATTAAATATAATTAAGAAAAGAACAGAAAAAAAGTACCTCATTAATATCAACTAATTTCGAACTTGAACTCGAAGTTAGAATACCTTCGACTCCACCAATATAAACTATATAATTATCGAATAAAGTAGCAGTATAATCAGATCTAGGAGTTGGTCCATTTGTAAAACTTATTTCGTTAACTGAATTTTCTATTGTGTCAAATATGCTCATGTTATCCATTCGAATACTGCCATCACTTCCTCCAAATATATAAATATATCCATATGAATCGACTACTGAATATGCTCTACTTCTTTTTACTAAAGATGAATCCGTTACCGAATCCCAACTTCCATAACTGGTATCAAATGTATAAACTAAATTATTACTACTACCAATATTACTACGATAATTACTAGTATATTGGTATCCTCCAATTACATAAATTGTTTTAAGACCTTGACCACCAGTTGATATAGATGATCTTTCACTTTTTCCTCCAATCGTTGGTAATGTGATCCATGGTGGTGAATTAACATCAAATGATGAGGAAAGGTCAACATAAAATGCTTCATAAGAATTATTTCCACCTAAAATATATAAATTACTTCCAACTAATGCATTTCCATGTGAATGTCGAGGACTGGTGGTTAATGATAATACAACATTAGTATTTACGATGATTAAATAACAAAAAATAATATAAAATGGAAATATTTGATAAAAATTATTATTATTATTATTTTTTAATTTATTTAATTTCATTTTCATTTTTTTTTTTAGATGCGGAAAATGGATTTTAATTAAATAGGAGATTTTTCTACTTAAATCCGAAAAGATTTCGGAGTACAAACACAATTGTAGACATGTAAACAAAAATTCTCATGCAAGTGTGGTATATAAATTTAACTTAATTCATTCGTTTAAATAAGTAATCACGCCTCAGAATTTCATTATAGATATAAAAAAGGTTCAAAATGAANTGTTTTAAGACCTTGACCACCAGTTGATATAGATGATCTTTCACTTTTTCCTCCAATCGTTGGTAATGTGATCCATGGTGGTGAATTAACATCAAATGATGAGGAAAGGTCAACATAAAATGCTTCATAAGAATTATTTCCACCTAAAATATATAAATTACTTCCAACTAATGCATTTCCATGTGAATGTCGAGGACTGGTGGTTAATGATAATACAACATTAGTATTTACGATGATTAAATAACAAAAAATAATATAAAATGGAAATATTTGATAAAAATTATTATTATTATTATTTTTTAATTTATTTAATTTCATTTTCATTTTTTTTTTTAGATGCGGAAAATGGATTTTAATTAAATAGGAGATTTTTCTACTTAAATCCGAAAAGATTTCGGAGTACAAACACAATTGTAGACATGTAAACAAAAATTCTCATGCAAGTGTGGTATATAAATTTAACTTAATTCATTCGTTTAAATAAGTAATCACGCCTCAGAATTTCATTATAGATATAAAAAAGGTTCAAAATGAATTACAATCAAAAATTTTCGAAATTTCAAAATTAATAAAGACATTTTTCTAATTTTCTTCGATTAAATACAAACAATAAATAAAAATAACATAATAATAACCATAATTATATCTAAACAATATAAATTCCAAGTAAATAACAATTAAATAAAAATGAAACAAAAATTTTCAAACCAGTTGTGTAGCCTAAAACTTGTACGTTAATTTTGATGCTTCATTGTTCATTCGTTATTCGTTACCTAAGAATAAAAATCAAAAATCAAAAAAAAACCTTTGGTGGATCTGCGAGCACACAAGTGAGATAACTTGGATTGCTTTCACCGGTATCAAAGCATTTTCCGTTCTGTTCTGTACGCCAGATGCCATCATGCGTCGTTATCAGTTGTACAACAAAGACTCCCTATAAACCTGTTTAAAAAGGAATTATAGGGGTATTGTTATCCAAAAGGTATGTACTTTTAAACGAAATTATATTATATAAATATAAAAAGTTAATTATAAAATAATGAGATCATCCTTAGCAGACAAAGCAGCTTGAATTTTCAACTTTAAAATATGAAAATGAACACTGACATTGTATTGGAGGATAAGGCAATAACTTTAATAATTGATAATAATTGTTACAATCGAAATATAAAACGAACGTTTTTTTCCAGTTAACATCAAATTTATATAATTTAATACGAAAAAAAAAAATAATCAAAAATATTCTAAATTAAATATTGCCATTCTTTTTTATTTAAAATATCTGGAATACAAAGGGAATTTATGTAAAATTATAAAATCATTATGTAACAATATTAAAAACTATTACGTCTTCAATATTTTTTTCTCTTGCAGTAATTCAAATTTTTATTATGATTCAGGGTTAGAATTTTCTTCATAAAAAAGAATTTTTTAAAAATTATTAATCAAATTTACAGTATAAGTAAATTTATTTTAAATCAATTCGAAAAAAAAAAATAGTATTCAAATTATTTTATTTTTAAAATTATTAGAATAATTACTTTTATTGTTGAATTAAGAGATGTTCACGTTTTTACAAATGATTTTTAGATTTGATCATTTCAAGTCGTTTATAATATATTCATAACTATAATGATATATTTAATTTTTTTCCATGTTAATTTTGCAGTTTTTATTTAAAAAATGAAGTCTCCCGTTGGTTTGTGGATCTTGAGTTATTTCAACTATTTCAAGTAGATTTTATTCGCATTATGAAATCATCAGTGTACGATCGCTAATAATAAAGTTACTGACGTCAACACTTGATGTATAAAAACAGATCGGGATTCAGGAGGAGTTTCGGGTAAGAAACAAGTTATTAAAAAGGCAATTATTAATCAATTGCATAATGTATTGAACATTTAATCAAAAATAAATCACATCGTGCAATCTATCAATTAATTTTTACTTATCGCGCGCCATACGATATTTTTTTTTGTATGCGATCTTCTATATAGTGACGACGATCTAACCGTGGCTTCAATAGTAAAAAGCTTGAAAACGGAGCAGCTCATTAAATTATTGCAGAAGGAAGACGACTACTAAAGAAGAATTTCGCAGTATTGGACTTGGTTTGGGACCTGCAAGACTCGTAGATTTCGTCAAGGGGCTAAGTAAACAGAAATTGAAAAGCTTTTCGTCATGCAAGACTAAGGAAGATGTGAAAAAGGCTTTTACAGATTCGAAGAAGCTGTCTTGCCATTCAATCCAGGTAAGTTTGGACAAATATTTTTAAGAGAGTCGGCATTTTTTTATTAGAGATGAGCATAATTTTTAAGCTGTTTATGTTTCATAGAATTGTCAAAATTGATAACGATGAAGAAGAGTTAAAACATTGCGTGATGATGTAGAATAAAGTCACAGGTCCAGCATACAGCAGTAACGAAGTTGTGAGGTGCGAATATGTTTCAGCAATATTGCCAGTGAAATTTTCAACAAGGAAATAATCGCAGATTCCTAGTTCGAAATAAGAACGGGTCGAGTTAATTATGTGATTAAGAAAGTCATAAATACCGAAAATGAAGAGTTGATAGCCATCAACTGAAGTAAAACAAGATATAGAAATAGGATTTTGACAAAATATTTTACAACTGCTTCTTCAAAAAAAAACGAAAAGCCTCTGATATAGTTGATAATGAATTTGTGGAAAATCGTTACTACAGATACAATTGAAGCAATCTCCCAATTTATCAATGACAGGGATTAGTATTTACTCCAGAAAAGTTTTATCGTATAGAAAAAGATTCCTGGGAAGATGATTCAAAACTTCGCCTATATATGAAAGAAGTCATGGGATATTTGTTGGTTTATTGAAGATAGGGTTAATGTAGATGACTCTCCTGATTTCAAAAGAGCCAGAACGAAAAATTATATAAAAAATGAACATGGATGTACGAGTTAATAATCTTAAATACATAATATATATAGTAACTATGCGTAATATAGAATAGCTAAAAATTTGTGCTTATATAATTAATAAAAATTGATTTATATTGCAATCCGATCACATTTTTATAAATGCATTTAAAGTTTTAATTTTAAACGAAGATGCTCCGAAACAAAGAATATTTTGCCATGGAATCATCAATCCCAAGTATTAAAAAAAAATAACAATAAAGATAAGAAATAACGATATAATTATTTTATCTTAGATATAGATTTTTTGTAACAATAATTTGATTATTTTATAAAGAAAAAATTTTTGAATGTTTAAGACAAACATATGACTTAAGAGCTGATTTCTTTCTTGAGGATTGATAAATGGAATCACGAAAATAATTAGGTAAGATAAATATATATGCAAAAAACTGAAATTTGTACGATTATTTATAAAACTTTCGCTAAATTATAAACTTTATTCGAAATTATCTAATTGCATTCAATAGAAATAAAAGTAAAAAATAAAATAAAATAAAAATAAGTTATCGAAAATAAAGANAAACTTCGCCTATATATGAAAGAAGTCATGGGATATTTGTTGGTTTATTGAAGATAGGGTTAATGTAGATGACTCTCCTGATTTCAAAAGAGCCAGAACGAAAAATTATATAAAAAATGAACATGGATGTACGAGTTAATAATCTTAAATACATAATATATATAGTAACTATGCGTAATATAGAATAGCTAAAAATTTGTGCTTATATAATTAATAAAAATTGATTTATATTGCAATCCGATCACATTTTTATAAATGCATTTAAAGTTTTAATTTTAAACGAAGATGCTCCGAAACAAAGAATATTTTGCCATGGAATCATCAATCCCAAGTATTAAAAAAAAATAACAATAAAGATAAGAAATAACGATATAATTATTTTATCTTAGATATAGATTTTTTGTAACAATAATTTGATTATTTTATAAAGAAAAAATTTTTGAATGTTTAAGACAAACATATGACTTAAGAGCTGATTTCTTTCTTGAGGATTGATAAATGGAATCACGAAAATAATTAGGTAAGATAAATATATATGCAAAAAACTGAAATTTGTACGATTATTTATAAAACTTTCGCTAAATTATAAACTTTATTCGAAATTATCTAATTGCATTCAATAGAAATAAAAGTAAAAAATAAAATAAAATAAAAATAAGTTATCGAAAATAAAGAATAATGGATTTTAATAATGATTGTATCCCTTCAACTACAAACATTCATTAAAATATTCAAAAAATTTTCTTCGTTTAAAGTCATCTGTTTGGTAAAAATACAAATTAATAAGGGAATAATTAAAATAATTAAATTTGTTATAAAATTTAAAAATCTTACTTTGATCTTCAATATTTTCTTCTTGCAGTAATTCATTTAAAAAATGTTTTTTAGAATTATCCGCACGTAAATTATGGTCTGAATTTTCGAAATTATTTTTTTGATCAGGACTATTTAAAAATTATCAATAATTAGTGAAATCGATTTGTAATTGAAATATATATAAAATAATTCTTACTTGAAATCCATTATATCAAAATGATCATTGGAGAGTAAATTATATAGATCTACAGAAATTACATATAAGAAATTATTAATAAAATGAGTTATATCATTTTAAAAATCATTTAAATCAATAAATACCTGATGCTGTTGAATTAATAGATTCCAACATTGAATTTAATGGCGTACTATAATATCTAGAGTTAGGATGCTCGTATCCTGGATTTTTCACAAATGGATTTTTAGATTCAACCATTTCAAGTCGTTTTTTTTCGGCTTTATTAAATTCTAACCAAATATCATATTTATGTGGATGATATTTTTTTATAAAATCTTCAGGATAATTAGTATAATAATTAATTATTTCTAATATTATAAAAATTTCTTGTATTGTTGGTCGTTGAGAAGGATTAGGATGCCAACATCTTTTCATTAAATTAGACCAACGTTCTGGTGTATCTTCTGTAATTTCTGGTCTTTTTCCATCTAAAATATCTAATATAAGTTTTGGTCCATGTTCTTGATCATGAAATGGTTTATGCCCAGATGTCATTTGCCACATAATCATTCCTAAACTATAAATATCTGATGCATATGAATATGGTTGATATTTAAATAATTCTGGAGCCATATATGGAATTATTCCATATATTTGAGATTCTCTTGAAATCTTTAAATCAATATTTGCTGGTTGACTAAATCCTAAATCTGAAATAACTGTACGACTATCATTATTTCCAATTATATCATTAATATTCTTTTTAGCAAGAATGTTACCACTATGTAAATCTCGATGTATGATTTTCTTATCATGAATATTTTTAATTCCTACAACAATACTATATAAATAATGAATTTTACTTTTCCATGTAAATTCTTCAAAGTTTTTATGTATAAAATGGTGCAAATCTCCATTTGGTATATATTCTAAAACAAAAGCATAATTTTTTGTTTGTGGATACTGCGTTACTCCATAACATTTAATTATGTTATAAGACCTGAACTGAAATGTATGCTTCAACTATATTTTTACAAATGCAATGAATATTAATAAATTAAAATAATTAATAACAATAAATAAATGATTATTTACCTCATTTAAAAATTCTGTATCCACATTCTGGGAGTTATTTAGTACTTTCAAAACAATTTTTTGTTTTGACGACCGCTTAACAGTACCTTTATAATTTATTTTTTTACTAAATTTCCAAGTAGCTTTGAAAATTTTGCTGAAACCACCTTGTCCAATTTTCTTTACATCTTCAAACTCTTCGAAAGGAACCCATACCAAATGTGAATTATTATTTGGTGACTGTTCCTTTGATGAAACAATCAATGTTTATATTGCCACTGTTAGCAATTAGAGAATTAATGCCATAACAATAATAACATATATGTGAGCTATTAATACATCGTCTTCTGTTGCATACATTTGATATATTTATTAGATCCATCAAGTTTTCTTGTAACAAATATTTCAGTCATTTTATTCAAATAAAATAGAAACGGGAATTTATGTGATCCAAAAAAATCATCTTATTTACCTTTATTAAAAAACCATTTAAAGAATTCATTTGTCAAACGATGAGAAAATTATATGTTCTAGAATGCATTTTATTTTAAGAGAATTGAATTGGAATGTTCTTTTTTGATTCGATTCGAAAAATTCTAAACATTTGAAAATGGATTTCTCGGTTTACATACATGTTTGAATACCTTTTTCTTTTCGTTATTTACTTAAATAGAAATTGTTACGCATTTATAATTACATAAAAATTACCTTTTAGAAACATAAAGAATTATGATGTATTTATGCATATCCATCCTTTTATATATATATTGTAAATTCCGAAACCGGCAATAATTCCCCGCCTTACATTCTACGAGAATATTCTTTGAGGAAAAGAATTCCAGCATGCGAAGTATGCATATCCTACTAAATTGTTTTGTTTTTTTAAAAAAACTCTAAAAACATCATTAACTTTATATTTTATCTGATCCGACAACTATTTTGTTTAACCATTCTTCATTGAATTTCTATAACGTTTTAAAGATGTTCTTTTCTTGACACAATCACTTTCTTTCAACCAATTAAATTTAAGCAATTTTTGTTATACTATTGATGCCAATCTAATCACATAAAGTTTTAATTTTACTAAGACCAAGTTGCTCTGAAATGCCTGTATATGTATTTAATATGAATATACTTCAAAACGAATATTTTACAATGGAATCATCAATCCCAAGAACTAAAAAAAAAATTACAATAAGGATCTTAAAAAATAAATCTGGTAAGTGATATTAAAAAAAATAAATATCTTGCCTTTAATAAATTCAAAAGAATCTAACTTGTTTATCTACAAATCCCGAATTCGCTCAAGATGTTAAGTACTAATAAAAAATAATAACTTACAACATTGCGAATTAGGAATATATAAAAATAATAAAAATATTTTGTTTCAAGGAATAATGTAATATTAATTTAAAAAGCCAAAAACTAAAATGAAAAAAAAAAGATTATTAGAAATTAAAAAAATTTCATTATCCAAGTTATTTGTGGCATGATCTATTATTATAGTTTGCTTTACAATTATGCACGATACTTATGAAGTAATTTTATACATACATTAAACACCTCTCTGATCAAAATTTAAATTTTTAGATATAAATACAAATTTTGAAGATTTTAATGAATATGATTGAAGAAATAAAATTGTCACATCTTCACATTATTATTAAATGCATATATAGTAAGTAATTGGTATTCTAAATTATAAAATATACTAAAAATTCAAGTTAATAAAATGCCCGACCCTGAATTCTTGTGATTTGAAATAATAATAAATAATTTAAAAATCTGTTAAATTTTATATTCGGTATTATTAGCCCAGTATTAAAATACAAAAGGTACATCAATATCGATAAAAAAAATTTTGAAAGTAAATGACATGAAATTAACAAAATATATATTAATTATATGGATATATTATAATGCAAATAAAAGTACGCGAACGATTTCTACAAAGTATACAATATTTTTTTCTTCAACTGAATTTTTAACAGAATAGAAGCTCTTAAGTCATATATTTATCTTAAACATTCACCAATTTTTTCTTTATAAAATAATCAAATTATTGTTACAAAAATATATATAAAAGGTAAAATAATAATATAATATATTCATTGCCGTAACAAAAAAAAACGGAAATTTGTACAATTATTTATAAAACTTTCACTAAATTATAAAGTAATCATTTAAAATTATCTAGTTGCATGCGATAGAAGTAAAAGTAAAAAATAAGTAATTTATTGAAAAATAATAGATTTTAATAATGATTGTATCCATACCTTCAACTACAAACATTCATTAAAATATTCAAAAAATTTTCTTCGTTTAAAGTCATCTGTTTGGTAAAAATACAAATTAATAAGGGAATAATTAAAAATAATTAAATTTGTTATAAGATTTAAAAAATATTACTTTGATCTTCAATATTTTCTTCTTCCAATAATTCATTTAAAAAATGTTTTTTAGAATTTTCCGCACGTAAATTATGGTCTGAATTTTCGAAATTATTTTTTTGATCAGGACTATTTAAAAATTATCAATAATTAGTGAAATCGATTTGTAACTGAAATATATATAAATAAAATATATTAAATATAAAATAATTCTTACTTGAAATCCATTATATCAAAATGATCTTTGGAGAGTAAATGATCATTAGAGAATAGATCTATAGAAATTACATATAAGAAATTATTAATAAAATGAGTTATATCATTTCAAAAATCATTTAAATCAATAAATACCTGATGCTGTTGAATTAATAGATTCTAGCATTGAATTTAATGACGTGCTATAATATCTAGAATTAGGATGCTCGTATCCCGGATTTTTTACAAATGGTTTTTTAGATTCAACCATTTCAAGTCGTTTTTTTTCAGCTTCATTAAATTCTAACCAAATATCATATATTTCTGGATGATGTTTTTTGATATAATCTTCAGATCCATAATAATAATGATTTCGAAATTTTAATGACGGCATTTCACCAATTTCTTGTATTGTTGGTCGTTGAGAAGGATCAGGATGCCAACAACTTTTCATTAAATTAGACCAACGTTCTGGTGTATCTTCTGTAATTTCTGGTCTTTTTCCATCTAAAATATCTAATATAAGTTTTGGTCCATGTTCTTGATCATGAAATGGTCTATGCCCAGATGTCAATTGCCACATAATCATTCCTAAACTATAAATATCTGATGCATATGAATATTGTTGATTTTTAAATAATTCTGGAGCCATATATGGAATTATTCCATATATTTGAGATTCTCTTGAAATATTTGAATCAATATTTGCTGGTTGACTAAATCCTAAATCTGAAATAACGAAGTCTATAACATTAATATCCTTTTTAGCAAGAATGTTACCACTATGTAAATCTCGATGTATGATTTCCTTATGATGAATATTATTAATTCCCCTAACAATATTATTTAAATAATGAATTTTACTTTTCCAAGTAAATATTTCGAAGTTGTTATGTATAAAATGATGCAAATCTCCATTTGGCATATATTCTAAAACAAAAGCATAATTTTTTGTTTGTGGATCCTGCGTTACTCCATAACATTCAATTATGCCACTGTAATTCATATCATTAAACCTGAACTGAAATGTATGTTTCAGCTATATTTTTACAAATACAATGAATATTAATAAATTAAAATAATTAATAACAATAAATAAATGATTATTTACCTCATTTAAAAATTCTGTATCCACATTCTGGGAGTTATTTAGTATTTTCAAAACAATTTCTTGTTCTGACGACCGCTTAACAGTACCTTTATTACTTATGCCTTCAAAAATTTTCCAAGTAGCTTTAAAAATTTGACTGAAACCACCTTGCCCAATTTTCTTTACATCTTTAAACTCTTTAAAAGGAACCCATTGTAAAAATATATCAATCTTTCTCATATTTGATGAAAGTGTTCCTTTGATGAAATCATCAATGTTTATATTGCCACTGTCAGCTAAAGAATTCAAGCCATAGCAATAATAACATACATGTGAACTATTAATACGACTTTTACGTTTGCATTGAAAACATTTGATATTTTTATTAGATCCATCAAGTTTTCTTGTAAAAAAATTTTTTGTCATTTTATTCAAATAAAATAAAAACGGGAGAACTTATGATCTAAAAAAATCCTCTTATTTATCTTTATTAAAAAAAACATTTAAAGAATTCATTTGTCAAACGATGAGAAAATTATATGTTCTAGAATGCATTTTATTTTAAGAGAATTGAATTGGAATGTTCTTTTTTAATTCGATTCGAAAATTCTAAACATTTGAAAAGGGATTTCTCGATTTACATACATGTTTGAATACCTTTTTCTTTTCGTTGTTTACTTAAATAGAAATTGTTACGCATTTATAATTACATAAAAATTACCTTTTAGAAAACATAAAGAATTATGATGTATTTATGCATATCCATCCTTTTATATATATATAGAAAATTCCGAAACCGGCAATAATTCTCTGCCTTACATTCTACGAGAATATTCTTTGAGGAAAAGAATTCCCAGCATGCGAAGTATGCATATCCTACTAAATTGTTTTGTTTTTTAAAAAAAATTCTAAAAACATCATTAACTTTATATTTTATCTGATCTGAAAACTATTTTATTTAATTATTTCTTTATTGGGTTTCTATAATATTTTAAAAGATGTGCTTTTCTTCATAGCCTTGACCTGATATCCTAAAAATATAAACAATCACTTTATTTTAACCAATTAAATTTAATTAATTTCTATTTTATTTTTGATGATGTTGATATGAACATATTTTAAGGAAAAACCCGTTAAAATGTTTTTCAAAATGGGAATCAATAACTGCGAATTCTCAGCCCATCCTGACAGAAAAGAACTATATAACCTAATCACTTTCATTCTCTCTTTGACTACTTTTTCTTAACCTTTCAAAAAAAAATATATTTTCCAAAGTCATAAAGTTTTTTTTAATTACCCTTTTATTTTTTGATTTATTTCAAAATGAGACTTGATCAAAGGTAATATTTACGTATCCTTTATTATTATTATTAATATTTTGCGGCGCAACGTTTTTTTTTTTTTTTAAACAAATTTAATAAATTTTATGAAAAAAAAAATTTCTAATAATTTAATGATTTTATTCTGTGTATTTATATATATCTATATTTCCAGAGTTTCCAGAGAATTCCCTGATTTAGCGGAACTCTCCGTAATGTTCGGTAAATTGAAAGTTGCCGTCGACAATTTACAAACGAAAGTTTCTCAAGAGAAAGTCACTTCGTTTGCAGTCGACAATTTACAAACGAAAGGTTTTCAAGAAAAAGTCATCACTTCGTATATAGAACAAGTCCCTACAGCAACCTATCAGTGTAAATATTGTACTAAGAAATTTTCAAAAATTGATGAAGTAGCAATTCTTAGTCACGTAAATGCAAAACATACTTTTAGTAATAATAATAATCATCATCATAATGTTAATATGGCGGAAAACACGGGAAAAGAAAAGAGATTGGCATATTATTGCAAACCATGCAATAAAGTTTTTTTGAGAGAATTTGATTTAAATAATCATAATGTTGGGAAACATTCAAAAGGATCAAAGAAAAGGAAAGCAAAGAAAGCAAAGAAAGCGCAGAAAGCAAATGAAAGCAAAGCAAGCAAAGAAAGCGTAGAAAGCAAATGAATTAAAAAAGAGCTTTTTTTGATAGTTTTTGATTTTTTTTTTTAATTTTTTTTTTGGTTTTTAGTTTTTTTTTTTTATTCGAAGTATTTTTTTTTTCGATATTTTTTGTTTTTAGTTTTTTTTAAGACCAATTATTATTGATAGGTGCAACTTTATTTCATAATATTATTATTTAAATCACGTTATTTGAATATGATTATNCGTTTGCAGTCGACAATTTACAAACGAAAGGTTTTCAAGAAAAAGTCATCACTTCGTATATAGAACAAGTCCCTACAGCAACCTATCAGTGTAAATATTGTACTAAGAAATTTTCAAAAATTGATGAAGTAGCAATTCTTAGTCACGTAAATGCAAAACATACTTTTAGTAATAATAATAATCATCATCATAATGTTAATATGGCGGAAAACACGGGAAAAGAAAAGAGATTGGCATATTATTGCAAACCATGCAATAAAGTTTTTTTGAGAGAATTTGATTTAAATAATCATAATGTTGGGAAACATTCAAAAGGATCAAAGAAAAGGAAAGCAAAGAAAGCAAAGAAAGCGCAGAAAGCAAATGAAAGCAAAGCAAGCAAAGAAAGCGTAGAAAGCAAATGAATTAAAAAAGAGCTTTTTTTGATAGTTTTTGATTTTTTTTTTTAATTTTTTTTTTGGTTTTTAGTTTTTTTTTTTTATTCGAAGTATTTTTTTTTTCGATATTTTTTGTTTTTAGTTTTTTTTAAGACCAATTATTATTGATAGGTGCAACTTTATTTCATAATATTATTATTTAAATCACGTTATTTGAATATGATTATTATAAATAAATAAATTCTTGTTCAGATGCAAAATGTTAACAAACAAGTATAAATACATGAATAAATAAAATACCACAACACTATTTTGTTATACAGTTATGATACAAAGATATTTTGAATACAAAAACAATCAATAAATAAATTATATAATTAATATAAAATTCATGCGTAAGTTGCGAGAAAAAAAGTTGTTTCGTTTCGTTAATTAATTAATTAATTACTACTGCGCAACAAAAAAATTATTCATTAATAAGAATATTTTCCTTGGAATGGGTAATGCTGTAACTTTACGACGAATCTCCATATCATAAAGTAAAAATAACACTATAAAAAAAAAGAGAGAGAGAGATAAAATTATTAAATTCAAATTATATATCAAAAATCTTAATTAAAAAAAAAGAGAGATTTATTTACCATTAAAATAAAATCAATGATAAGAGACAAAGAGAATAAAGCAGTGAGCGTTTTTAAGTTATTATCACAAAATGAATCCGGTAATCTTGTATCATCTTCCACTTTATCATATCCTCCGGTTGTAGAATTATGAGTAAAAGTTACCGGTATTGATGGATCGATCCATCTTTGACCACCATTATTACATTCCTGTGTAATTCTACCTTTATAATGATCCACTGACCAAGCCATTATTATTCCTCGAACAATACCCAAAATTATTACTACGGGGTACACTCGTAGGTTGAAATTAGCAAACGTTTCAGATCGCTGCGTGAATTGAACAAAAAAGAAAGAAAGAAAGAAAGATTGATTAAATGGAATGGAATAAAAAACGAACGATTAAAACGATTAGTAACGTTAATGAATTAAAATAATATAAATAATAATTACTGTTGAAAATGCAGCTACGGCAATGAGAGCCAATGCCGCTTGTAAAAAAGCGAAACCCCCATAGATTGATGATTCCCCCGTGTGAAAAAAGAAAAAGTCTATATAATAATAATTATAATTATAATAATGTAATCTATTAATACTTTTGTTGATAATATTTTGTAACGCGCATATAATTATTTATTTATTCTTTAATATATATTTAGAAATATTGTAGACGAACCTCCATATTTAAATAAAAGCGCACCACCAACAATTTGGAATATCTATATTTAAAATATTTAAAATATTTAAAAAGAGATAGACATGATAAATACACTTCTCTATTTATTTTTGTCCCAAGAAAGAATAAAATTAAATTAAATTATAAATTTTTACCGCCATTAGTAGACCCAAACAAATAGCTCCAGCTCTTAATGGAAATAACAGAAGACAATTATCGCACCACATGTTTAATAAAATGTTTAATGATAAAAATTTCTTGGTTAAATTATTTGTTATTAAAAAACAATTTTTATTTTTTTTTAAAGACAATTTAAAAGATTAAAGAATTATCTATGTTGGTTGTAGGATGGAAGGTAAGGTTTAAGAGTAAATTATCATAAATTCATTAAATAAACACTTTTTTTTTTATCATTAAAGGAAGACTCCTCACTCTTAATGAAAAGAGAAAACAAAAAAAGGGAGAATCTTTTTAAATTCATATTTTTAGTGGGGTAATTTTTAATCTATTGTGTATTGTTTATTTATTTATTTTTACTTTCTTGGCTATTTATTCAGAATGTGATTCTTGAGTTGGGAAGGGTGATCGTTGATCAAATTTATATAAATTATTATTTTTTCCCTATTTTACCCCCTATATTGTTTGTTACATTTTTTATTAATTATGGAAATATTAAGTATTATCTTCGATTCTCCTCGTATTCCTTCTTTTTTTTCTTCATACAATAATGTCTTAATTGGGATTAACGTATAATTATTGTAATTTTTAATTAGATAAATTTTTACTTGTCTTACTTGTTACTACATATCATTTTTTTTTTATAAAAATAAACATATAATACCATATAATACCATATAATACTTGTATTATAAAGTTATCCCTCATCATGTGTTTCCATTAGGTTAAATAATACATCCCATAATTTAATATGATCTAACCTAAACGAATTTTACCCAGGTTTTTGTTCGTAATTTTTTCGATCATGTTTTAAAATTAATTATTTTAAATAGCAAGGTTATTTACGTATCGACGTAACGTAATTTATATAAATTCTTTTTTATATATTTATGTTCACGTTTTCGCACTTGCTTACATTAATAATACTAAACTGGGCACTTTGGTTGAATTTATATAAATATTATATTATATGATATCAGAGAATCAGTATTGTGAACATTTTCCTTTCTTATGATAAAAAAAAATAATAATCTATTTAATCTATTTATTTATTGTCAAGTCACTCCAAGAAATTTTATAATCTAATTAATCTATTGATAATGTATTTATATTTTTTATATTTGTATTTATATATTTGTTTTATAATATAAAAAAGGAAGGTAAATGATCTGCATTTATACAGTACACAGTATAAATAAAATAAATCATTTTTTTTCAATAAAAAATAAATAAAAATTAATCACCCAAAAAAAAACAAAAAAAAAAACAAAATTGATACAAAACAGATATACAAACAAATACAAACAAAATACAAAATATAGAAAAAAAAATAAAATGGATATGTTGTGATGATACAAAAATTTATTATTTAATCTATTTTCTCTAATTAAATCAATTCTACAGTATAAAACCTTCCTTTTCTTTTTCAACAAGAAAATGAGGTTGCAATACTTTTCTTAGATTTATAGCTTCTAATAACAAATTAATTTCTGTTTGGCTAAATTTTATGAATGAATAAATAAATGAATAATATAAACAAATAATGGATATAATAATACTAAAATGTTATAAAATTTATAAAATAGAAAATCAAAAAAAATAAAAAATAAAAAAAATAAAGAATAAAATATAAAATAAAATATAATAATAAAATATAAAATATCATAAAAATGATTTACCTCTTTAATGCTTCCACAGCCGTATAAAAATTATTTAACCATATATCATTTCCATCGTAATCATTTATCCATTGAACTTCAACATTAAATTCTATAGAAGTTGATTGTTTTATTTCCAATAAAGTAATTAATCCATAAACCACATCACTAGCCGATAATGATGGTCGACCATAACCATAAAATTTACAATATGAAGCATAAACAGGGTTCATAAATCCATATTTTGGTCCTTCCGTTGCTATTCCTGTAGCAAATGATTTGGCTGCTGTAACATCCATAGCTGGAAAAAATTGTTTCGCCGCTTTAAATGGAATCCTAAAAGATTTTTTATATATTTTATATACAGAAAGAATGATAATATTCGGATTAATATTAATATTACAAAAATATGATAATATTCAAAAAAAAAAATAAAATAATGATATTCATATTTTTAATATTTTATAAATTTATAAATAAGATCAATAAATTAATAATTACCCCAAATTTCTTAACATTCGATCTAAACTTGTTGGTTGATTTCCTTTAAGTTTCATTCCTTTAGCCGTATACTCGGAATTAAGTATACTTTCATATAAGGTCCAATGACCAATTAATACGNTCTATAGAAGTTGATTGTTTTATTTCCAATAAAGTAATTAATCCATAAACCACATCACTAGCCGATAATGATGGTCGACCATAACCATAAAATTTACAATATGAAGCATAAACAGGGTTCATAAATCCATATTTTGGTCCTTCCGTTGCTATTCCTGTAGCAAATGATTTGGCTGCTGTAACATCCATAGCTGGAAAAAATTGTTTCGCCGCTTTAAATGGAATCCTAAAAGATTTTTTATATATTTTATATACAGAAAGAATGATAATATTCGGATTAATATTAATATTACAAAAATATGATAATATTCAAAAAAAAAAATAAAATAATGATATTCATATTTTTAATATTTTATAAATTTATAAATAAGATCAATAAATTAATAATTACCCCAAATTTCTTAACATTCGATCTAAACTTGTTGGTTGATTTCCTTTAAGTTTCATTCCTTTAGCCGTATACTCGGAATTAAGTATACTTTCATATAAGGTCCAATGACCAATTAATACGCATTGGTATGTAAATAATATGAATATTAAGGAATAAAAAATATTTAAATATTAAATCAATCATCTTCGTTTGTAAAAAAATAAAATAAAATAAAATAAAATTATTAAAAAGTCATAAAAAAAAGGATATTCATTAATATGTATAATTCGTTTGTCACCAGGATGAGAAGGTACAGCATGAAATCTATGAACACGTTCAATTGTTGAAATATCATTTAATTCTGAAACTTCGGCATCTATAAATTTTATTGTCTCTTCATATTCTTCAAAATCAATCTTTCGTGATATGAAAAGACTCGTTTGACCTATTATGGCGAGCCTATATAAAAGATGTGTACATGATGATGTGAGTTTTTGTGTGCGTGCGTAAGATAAAAATGTGTGATAAGATTATGTGTGTAATAAATGTATGTGACATATGTGTGTGATAAATGTGTGATAAAATATTGTGTGTCATATATATGTAATACCATAGCATATCATTGTCTTTTAATAAATTTTTTGATGAAAGAATATAAGTCTGCAGTGCAATCGATGGTCCATATTTTTCTCTCTTTGGCGGTCTTATTCCTCTTTGATTATACTAAATGTAAAATAATGGATGAGGAAAATGAAATGAATTAGAAATAGATGAATGAGAGAGAGATAAATGAGATAGATGAATAAATGATGAAATGAGAAAAACGATGAATGAGAGATTAAAGAGAGATAGATGAATAAGAGAGAACGAGATTAATGAAAACTAACCGAACCAAATGCTACTCCATTCCTTATTGGATATCCATAATCATCAACATCATCAGGTATCATACGATTCTCTTTACGTTCTTTCGAAAGTGCCTTTTATTTTTTTTATAAAAAAAAATTTTTAAATAAAAAAAAATAGAAATAATTTCATGCATGATTATCATTTGTTACTACTTTTTCTAATAATGCTTGATCATCAGCAGAATTTTCATTTAATAATAAAAACACCTATTATTATTATTATTATTATTATTTTAAAAAAAATAATCTTTAGTTGTTTGTTAGTCATTCATAAATAAATAATAATATAAAAATAATATATATATATTTTTTTTTTATATTTTTTAAAAAATATAATTACATTTATTTAGTTTAAGAACTCACATTTTTTGTATCTTCGTAAAGATTCCGTAGATTAATTGGATTTAGACTATCAATCACTATTACACTTAATTCTAAATGATTTTTTAAATCAAAAAATTCGGGGATATTAATGTCTCCTCCAACATTCAATAAAATAATTGCTCGTAACTATCTTTGTCACAATAAAATTAATAAAAATTAATAAATATTTATATTATTATTATTATTTATTTGTAAATTATAAATATATGTTTTACATTTAATAATAATTAATATATATATATATAATTAATTAAATAATCAATTAATAAAATTTAAATTAAAATTAAATTTGAAATAATAATAATATAAAAAATTTTTTTTTAATAATAATAAATAAATGAATTAATAAATTTTCTGCATTACCGATTTCGCTAATGGACTTGGTTTCTCAACACACTTAGTAAAATCATTACTGAATCTAATAGGTGTCAGGCTCCATATTACGTGTTTTAAAAAAAACATTTTCTATAAATAAATTTTCAAAAATTTTTTTACCAAAAAAAAAAGACGAGAAGAAATATAATGATCATACAAAAAAACAAAAAAAAAAGCTTGGGAAGGAATTCGTTATCAAACATTAAATATATTAAACCAACAAATAAATTAATAAAAGAAAATAAATATATGGGATTCAATAAACCTTAAATATTTCCGCCGCACATATTGCATCAATATCTGCACTACAATATATCAGTACAGAAGGATCAAGCATTAGAGTACCATTTTCATCCTGAAAAAATTTCATGGTTTCAAAAAAATATTTAAGCGCTTCTAAGCCGATATACATTTTTTTTTTTGAGAGAGAGAGTTGATCTCGTAAAAAGGTCGAATTTCGAATTAATTAATGTTATATTTTAAAATTATTTTAATATTATTTTTAATGCTAATTTTTTATTTAATGCTAAGTTAATTATTATTATTTGTTGTTGTTTAATAAATTTTTTGATTATCGAAAATTTTTTATATATATAAAGAAAACGCGGAATGATGATGATAATGATAATAATATGTTGATCAAAAATAATGCCACGATGATATTTATAGGGTTGCTAAAAATAAAGTTATCATGTGTCAAATGTGCTGCTGACTTTGCTTTGTGTGCACTTTATAAATCTTTTATAAATCTGGCCCGAATTAACTTTCAACTTTATGATAACTGCGTATACTCTATTTATTTATTATATAATAAAAAGATGTAAATAGCTTGATAACTCCTCTAGAAATAGAGTACAATTTATGTATTATGAACTCAAAATGACAGATTAATTATTGCCCATGATAATACTATAGATAATGTTTCTCTCGGATGGATAGAAAGTCTGAAGGAAAATTCCACAAGCGCCATTGATATTTCTATCAATAGATAGATTACATCTTCCGCACTCGCTTAAACACCTTCTCAACACACATCAACTACATGTTTTGTTTGTATACGCCTCAAACACTAATTATAACATCAAAGGTACACGAAAGCCAAGAAGCAGTTTTCCTATGGCATTTATTTACAAGGTTCTTGTTTCAAAGAATGCATCTATACCTATGCTTTAGTTGTTCAAGACCAAAAGTAAGACAGAGTCAAATAAGCTTTTGTGAATCTTTGGTTGTTTATTTCTCTCTGCAATCATGGGTTCAGTAAATACCTAGTCAACTGTATTTTATAGACACAAATGTCGTTCCTTCCAATTACGATTTTGTTTGCGATGCATAAAGTGATGATGTCTGTTTTTTTTAATAGTAATCGATCAATCAAAAAATTGATTGTTTGCTTTGTATGTGTGTAAAAAGAAAAGTAAAATAGATCTTTTTACAATTTAATAAACGGAATTTTTTCTTGTGGAACCTATCAATATATATTTTATTTTTAAATTTATCAAAATTATATTTTTAAATGTTTTTTTTTTTTTATTCTAGTTTTTCTTTATTCTCTCCTCTTTTTATTTCTAAAAAGGGAATTCAAATATGTAAATCGGGAAATTCGTTTTCGAATGTTTAGAATTTTCGAATTAAAAGAACATTCCATCTTTCCCAAATGTGTTATCTCGGAGTTTTTTAAAATAATGATAATTCTAGAACATTTACATATTATTCTCAATAAATATATAAATAAGATGATTTTTTAGATTCCGTTTCTATTTTATTTGAATAAAATGACTGAAATATTTGTTACAAGAAAACTTAATGGATCTAATATCAAATGTATAAAATGCAACAGAAGACGACGTATTAATAGCTCACATATATGTTATTATTGTTATGGCATTAATTCTCTAATTGTTAACAGTGGCAATATAAACATTGATAGTTTCATCAAAGGAACACAGTCACCAAATAATAAAACTTTTAATTCACATTTGGTATGGGTTCCTTTCGAAGAGTTTAAAGATCTAGAGAAAATTGGGCAAGGTGGTTTCAGTCAAATTTTTAGAGCTACTTGGAAAATTAATAAAGGCATAAATTATGAAGGTACTGTTAAGCGGTCCACAAAACAAAAAATTGTTTTGAAAGTACTCAATAACTCCCAGAATGTGGATACAGAATTTTTAAATGAGGTAATAATCATTTATTTATTGTTGTTAATTATTTTAATTTATCAATATTTATTTATTGCATTTGAAAAAATATAGTTGAAACTTACGTTTCAGATCGGTAAGATTGACCATACTAATACGTATGATAATTATCAAATAATTAATTGTTATGGAGTAACGCAGGATCCACAAACAAAAAATTATGCTTTTATTTTAAAATATATGCCAAATGGAGATTTGCATCATTTTATACATAAAAACTTTGAAAAATTTACTTGGCGAAGTAAAATTGTTTATTTATTTAGTATTGTTGATGGAATTCATACAATTCATTATCAGAAAATTATACATCGAGATTTACATAGTGGTAACATTCTATCTAGAAAGAATATTGATGATAGCTTAAATTCTAATACTAGAGATCATACAGTTATTTCGGATTTAGGATTTAGTAAACCAGCAAATATTGATTCGAATCTTTCAAGAGAATCTCAAATATATGGAATAATTCCATATATGGCTCCTGAACTATTTAAAAATCAACCATATTCATATGCATCAGATATTTATAGTTTAGGAATGATTATGTGGCAATTGACATCTGGGCATAGACCATTTCATGATCAAGAACATGGACCAAAACTTATAATAGATATTTTAGATGGAAAAAGACCAGAAATCACAGAAGATACACCAGAATGTTGGGCTAATTTAATGAAAAGATGTTGGCATCCTGATCCTTCTCAACGACCAACAATACAAGAAATTGGTGAATTATCAAAAGAATTTCAATTTTACAATATTTATTTATATTGGGTAGATGCTGTCAAAAAATTGAATCCAGAAATATATGGTGTTTGGTTTGAATTTAATGAAGCTGAAAAAAAACGACTTGAAATGGTTGAATCTAAAAAACCATTTGTAAAAAATCCGGGATACGAGCATCCTAATTCTAGATATTATAGCACATCATTAAATTCTATGTTAGAATCTATTAATTCAACAATAACAGGTATTTATTGATTTAAATGATTTTTAAAATGATATAACATATTTTATTAATAATTTCTTATATGGAATTTCTATAGATCTATTCTCTAATGATAATTTACTCTCCAATGATCATTTTGATATAATGGATTTCAAGTAAGAATTATATTATATTTTATATATTTTTATATACTTCAGTTCGATTTCACTAATTATCTTTATTATTAATAATTTTTTAAATAGTCCTGATCAAAAAAATAATTTCGAAAATTCAGACCATAATTCAAGTGCGGAAAATTCTAAAAAACATTTTTTAAATGAATTATTGGAAGAAGAAATCATTGAAGATCAAAGTAATTTTAAATTTTAATTCTATAACAAAATTTTTTTATTATTTTTATTGTTTTTATTAATTTGTATTTTTACCAAACAGATGACNAGAAATATATGGTGTTTGGTTTGAATTTAATGAAGCTGAAAAAAAACGACTTGAAATGGTTGAATCTAAAAAACCATTTGTAAAAAATCCGGGATACGAGCATCCTAATTCTAGATATTATAGCACATCATTAAATTCTATGTTAGAATCTATTAATTCAACAATAACAGGTATTTATTGATTTAAATGATTTTTAAAATGATATAACATATTTTATTAATAATTTCTTATATGGAATTTCTATAGATCTATTCTCTAATGATAATTTACTCTCCAATGATCATTTTGATATAATGGATTTCAAGTAAGAATTATATTATATTTTATATATTTTTATATACTTCAGTTCGATTTCACTAATTATCTTTATTATTAATAATTTTTTAAATAGTCCTGATCAAAAAAATAATTTCGAAAATTCAGACCATAATTCAAGTGCGGAAAATTCTAAAAAACATTTTTTAAATGAATTATTGGAAGAAGAAATCATTGAAGATCAAAGTAATTTTAAATTTTAATTCTATAACAAAATTTTTTTATTATTTTTATTGTTTTTATTAATTTGTATTTTTACCAAACAGATGACTTTAAACGAAGAAAAATTGTTGAATATTTCAATGAATGCTTTGTAGATGAAGGTATGGATAAAATTAATAAAAAAGTTTATTATTTCTTATTTTCAACAAATTTCTTATTTTTTTACTCTTACTTCTATCACATACAATTAGAAATTTTGAATAAAGAAGAATTACTTGATAATTTAGTGAAAGTTTATAAATAATTCTAATTTTTTCTTACTACTATATATCTTTTCTATTATATACAGCATATATATTTTTATAATAATTCTTTAAATTCGAATTTATTTTCGTGTCTTTTAACAGCTTATTTATTTTGCGTATCTTTTTAATGCATAAACTTATCTCTTTGATTATATAATTTATTTATTAAATAGAAAAATTACTAAAGTTCACCGCCCACGTAAATTTAATTTTGCCTAGTGGTGACAATTGCCAGCGGTGAGCTTTAACAATACCCTACTAAATAAAATTTACGTTTTTCTTTAAAAAAAAACCAATGGTTATAAATAATTTCATAAAGAAAAGGTTGAATGTCAACTTAAGAACCGAACAAAAATTCTATTCAGTTGAAATTCAGTTAAAGAAAGAAAATCAGCATTATAATATAATTATATAAGATATAATTAATATATTCGTTACATATATAATTTGTTAATTTTAAAAAACATTAACTTAATTTTTTGATCTTATTTATTTAAATAGTCTATATATTTTAATACCGGGCTAATAATACTGCATATAAATGTTAACAGGTTTTTAAATTCTTTTTTTTAAAACAAGAATTCGGGAATTTAATTTTTATATAGTTTACAGTTTAAAATTCTAAATACTTTATATGCATTTAAAAATAATCTGAGGATGTGAAAAATTCACAATTTTATTTCTTTAATCAAAATCATCAAATTTGGATTTACATTTAAAATTTAAAATTTCGGTCAGAGAGGTGTTTAATATATATTTACTAATGTAAAAAATCTTTTTACAAGTATTGTACGTACATAATTGTACATGACGCAAATAACTTGAATAGTGAAATTTTTTGTTGCTGTGTAAAAGCTTAATTTTTCCTTTTTCAACTACTAATAATCCCAATTATCCTTTTTTTTATTTCTGTTTTTGGCTTTTTAAATTAGATATTACTTACATTTTTCCTTGCCTTGAAATAAATATACTTTTTTATTTTTATTTATTCCTAAATTCGCAAATGTTGTAAGTTATTAATTAATTTATTATTGTTTTTTGGCAGTTTTTAACATCTTGGGTGAATTTGGAATTTGTAGATAAACAAGTTAGATTCTTTTATGATCTTTATTTTTTCAATATCACTCACCTTGGATTGATGACGGAATCCATGACCATGATAAGATCTTTATTATTTTTTTAATACTTTGAATTTTGGATTCCATAATAAGATCTTTATTTTTATTTTATTAATATTACTTACGCGATTTATTTCTTGGGGATTGATGAGGTAAGATCGTTATTCATATTTTTTAAGATCTTTATTGTCATTATTTTTTTTAATACTTGGGATTGATTATTCCATGGTAAAATATTCGGTTTGAAATATATTCACATTATATACATATATGATATATAGTTATTCCAAAGCATCTTCGAGAATTGGGTCTTATTGAATAAAATTAAAACTTTAAATGCATTTGCGATTTGTTAATCGAGCATTTATAAAGATGCGATTAGCAAAAGTTCAATGTAAAGCAAATTTTTACTAGTAATGTAAGAATGTTCAAATTTACAATCTTTATTATAAAAACATTTTAACGGGTTTTTCCTTAAAATATGTTCAAGTGCATAAAATAGAAACTATAAATTTAATTGGTTAAAAGAAAGTGCATGTTTATATTTTTAGGTCAGGTCAATGTTATGAAGAAAGTTATATCTTTAAAACATTATTGAAATCCAATAAAGAAATAGTTAAATAGAACACAGATAAAAATGTAAAGTTAAAAATTTAAAAAGACAAGTTATTACTATATTGGTATTGTCGCGGTCTGCGCAAAACAAGATGAAAGTTACGTCAATCGGTCTCACCAAATTTAGGTGACACACGATAATTCAATATACTACTAACACACTTTTTCTTGTGCACAAAATCACGAAACACAGTAAGTCAGGTTACTAACAATCACTAACAATACAATTACGTGTGATATCTGAAGGTACGATGAGTAAGTGGAATAAAAGTATCCTCTACTAAACTACTACGTACACTGCCGAAATTTAATAGACTTTTTGAAGTAACTCGCAAAGAAACAAAAGTAGTTTATTAAAGGTATTATAAAAATTTATTACAAAAGTATGACAATAGAGATATATTACTGCTTTGGCGTATCTTATCTCTATTACTATATGAAATTATTTATTATTTGAATTAATTATTACAAAATTATTTACTATAAAAGTATTTTAGAACTATTAGATTACTATAAAATTATTTATTATAAAATTAATTATTATTAGAATTATTTCGAAACTATTTATTATTATTATTGAAATTATTAAGCTTTAAGTATATATGAATAATAAAAGAAATGTTTTCGCGAGAAGGGAATCTCTTTTTCTTTTTTCCAACCGCAGCTATTTTTATATTTTCTCTTTTTGTTTACCTTCATCCTCTGTCATCAATATACCAGGATGAACAAATAGTCACCTTGGATGAAGGATGATAATTTATCCCCCGTGACTTTTGTCCTATTCGTGCCACCTCAATATGCATGCATTAACTCGGATCGGATGCTTTTCTCAAAAAGAATATTCTCGTAGAATGTACAGAAGAATCCAGTTTTGGAATTTTCTATATGAATATGCATGTATAGAATATTCTATCATAATTCATTATGTTTTCCAAAAGATATTTTTGTAATTCTGATCGAATTTATCGATACGAATACACTTGAAATACTAAGTGAGTAAGATACATTTGATAATCCAGCATAAAAATTTTCAAAATGGAAAATACATATGTAAATCAGGAAATTCTTTTCAGAATTTTCGAATTAAAAAAATGTTAGAGTTTTTCAATGCATGACGATAAATTCTAGATATAATTTTCTCAACGTTCGACAAATGAATTCTTTAAATGTTTTTTCAATAAATACATATAAATAAGAGGATATTTTTTTGGATTACTCATAAGTTCTCCCTTTTCTACTCTATTTGAATAAAATGACTAAAATTTTTTTTACAAGAAAACTTGATGGGTCTAATAAATATATCAAATGTATAAAATGCAACAGAAGACGTATTAATAGTTCACATATATGTTATTATTGTTATGGCATGAATTCTTTAATTGCCAACAGCGGCAATAACAACATTGATAATTTTATCAAAGGAACACATTCATTATCCAAGTCGATTAAGGATTCATTTTTACAATGGGTTCCTTTTGAGGAGTTTAAAGATGTAAAGAAAATTGGGCAAGGTGGTTTCAGTCAAATTTTTAAAGCTACTTGGAAAATTTTTGAAGGCATAAGTGATAAAGGTAAAGTTAAGCGGCCAAAGTTGGAACGAGAAATTGTATTGAAAGTACTAAATAACTCCCAGAATGTGGATATAGAATTTTTAAATGAGGTAAATAATCATTTATTTATTGTTATTAATTATTTTAATTTATTAATATTCATTGCATTTGTAAAATATAGTTGAAGCATACATTTCAGTTCAGGTCTTTGACTAATCGCATAATTGAATGTTATGGAGTAACGCAGGATCCACAAACAAAAAATTATGCTTTTATTTTAAAATATATGCCAAATGGAGATTTGCATCATTTTATACATAAAAACTTCGAAAAATTTATATGGGAAAGTAAAATTTATTTTTTATATAGTATTGTTGCAGGAATTAAAAAAATTCATGATCAACAAATTATACATCGAGATTTACATAGTGGTAACATTCTTGCTAAAAAGAATATTAATGATATAGACTTATATTCTAATAATAATAATACAGTTATTTCAGATTTAGGATTTAGTCAACCAGCAAATATTGATTCAAATATTTCAAGAGAATCTCAAATATATGGAATAATTCCATATATGGCTCCAGAATTATTTAAAAATCAACCATATTCATATGCATCAGATATTTATAGTTTAGGAATGATTATGTGGCAAATGACATCAGGACATAGACCATTTCATGATCAAGAGCATGGACCAAAACTTATATTAGATATTTTAGATGGAAAACGACCAGAAATTACAGATGATACCCCAGAATGGTGGGCTAATTTAATGAAAAAATGTTGGCATCCTGATCCTTCTCAACGACCAACNATGCCAAATGGAGATTTGCATCATTTTATACATAAAAACTTCGAAAAATTTATATGGGAAAGTAAAATTTATTTTTTATATAGTATTGTTGCAGGAATTAAAAAAATTCATGATCAACAAATTATACATCGAGATTTACATAGTGGTAACATTCTTGCTAAAAAGAATATTAATGATATAGACTTATATTCTAATAATAATAATACAGTTATTTCAGATTTAGGATTTAGTCAACCAGCAAATATTGATTCAAATATTTCAAGAGAATCTCAAATATATGGAATAATTCCATATATGGCTCCAGAATTATTTAAAAATCAACCATATTCATATGCATCAGATATTTATAGTTTAGGAATGATTATGTGGCAAATGACATCAGGACATAGACCATTTCATGATCAAGAGCATGGACCAAAACTTATATTAGATATTTTAGATGGAAAACGACCAGAAATTACAGATGATACCCCAGAATGGTGGGCTAATTTAATGAAAAAATGTTGGCATCCTGATCCTTCTCAACGACCAACAATACAAGAAATTGGTGAATTATTTAATGAATTTTTAGATTTTTTACATTGGGAAGAAGATGAAGTCAAAAAATATTCACCAGGTCGATATGATATTTGGTTAGAATTTAAAAAAGCTGAAGATAAACGACTTGAAATGGTTGAATATAAAAAACCATTTGTGAAAAATCCGGGATACGAGCACCCTAATTCTAGATATTATAGCACATCATTAAATTCTATGTTACAATCTATTAATTCAACAGGATCAGGTATTTAATTATTCCAATAGCTTTTAAAATGAAATAATTTATTTTATTAATAATTTCTTATATGTAATTTCTATAGATCTATTCTCTAATGATCATTTTGATATAATGGATTTCAAGTAAGAATTATATTATATTTTATATATTTTTATATACTTCAGTTCGATTTCACTAATTATCTTTATTATTAATAATTTTTTAAATAGTCCTGATCAAAAAAATAATTTCGAAAATTCAGACCATAATTTACGTGCGGAAAATTCTAAAAAACATTTTTTAAATGAATTATTGGAAGAAGAAATCATTGAAGATCAAGGTGATTTTAAATTTTAATTCTATAACAAAATTTTTTTATTATTTTAANATAAACGACTTGAAATGGTTGAATATAAAAAACCATTTGTGAAAAATCCGGGATACGAGCACCCTAATTCTAGATATTATAGCACATCATTAAATTCTATGTTACAATCTATTAATTCAACAGGATCAGGTATTTAATTATTCCAATAGCTTTTAAAATGAAATAATTTATTTTATTAATAATTTCTTATATGTAATTTCTATAGATCTATTCTCTAATGATCATTTTGATATAATGGATTTCAAGTAAGAATTATATTATATTTTATATATTTTTATATACTTCAGTTCGATTTCACTAATTATCTTTATTATTAATAATTTTTTAAATAGTCCTGATCAAAAAAATAATTTCGAAAATTCAGACCATAATTTACGTGCGGAAAATTCTAAAAAACATTTTTTAAATGAATTATTGGAAGAAGAAATCATTGAAGATCAAGGTGATTTTAAATTTTAATTCTATAACAAAATTTTTTTATTATTTTAATTATTTTTATTAATTTGTATTTTTACCAAACAGATGACTTTAAACGAAGAAAATTTGTTGAATATTTTAATGAATGTTTTGTAGATTTTTCACTTTCACATACAATTAAATAATTTCAAATGAAAAATAATTACTTTATAATTTAGTAAATAATTGTAATTTTTTACAAATTTCTGTTTTTCATAGATATTACATTTATATAACTTTTCTACAAATTCTTTTAATTCGAATTTATTTTATTTTATTTTCGAATTTTTACGTATAGACATATCTCTTTGATTATATGATTTATTTATCTTTACGGCTATGGTTTCTTTGACAAATAAATTTACTTTTAAAAAGAAGATGGTACATAGTATAAAAATTTTGATTTTATAAAGAAAAAATTGTTGAATGTTTATGATAAATAAATGACTTAAGATCAGATTAATTCTTTTATTCAGTTAAAAATCAAATTAAAGAAAGCAAATATTGTATCATTTAAATTCATTAAATATAGTTCGCGTACTTTTTCAGTTTGTTGTAGAGTCTCTAGTTTATTTGCATTATAATTTGTTAATTAATCTAATGTCAGATGAATTACTTTTTATTTTTTTATCTATATTTATTATCTGTAATATTTATTATTTTTGCATAATGTATATATTTTATTACAAAAAAAAAATAAATAAATATTTGAATTCAAATGGTATAAAATTTTTTGTGAAGTACTATTTTGAATCATTTCATTTAAGTAAATTTGATTAACAAAGAATCTCTGTTCTTGAGAAGTTGAACAGTAAAGATAGACTTTTGAAAGATCTCAATCCGGACAATTAATGATTTTGATTTTTGATTTTTTATGGATTTTTATCTTTTTAACATTACGCACTTATCGATAATCTAAGAATAAATAAAATGGTCGTCCAGGAAATATCGTTACGGTCGGAGCGATCGACTTAACTGGTCCATTAAATACTTTACTGATGTCTCCTCCAGAATCACTAGGTCTTCGTGTACAATGCAAAAAAAAATTTTATTTATTTTTATATTTATATTTTTGACATTAAACCTTATTTTTTATTGTTATTTCTTTTAGGAACCAATTACAATCCCTTTATCCCCCACACTTGTAAAGAGTTTATTTCTCCCCTCTACTTAGGTTCATTTCAAATATTTAATCAAAATGAGATCATCTTATTTTCATTCAATGTATTTGGATATATACATCATTCGGTTGTAATTGTATTATTTATCAAGTGGATATTTATGGGAGAAAGACTTTTTTAAATTTAGAGTGGAGCAATGATTAATACCGACACGATTGATGTTTACAATACATGCCTGGAATGCAAAAACTTTTTTAATTTAAAGGTGGATCAAATCACACAATTTCCAGTGAAATTTATGATAATAATGGGTATTGGGATAATTACACTCGACACGTTGAAATATTTTCCAATAATACTATTGGGGGATTGCTATAAATAACTTGAACAATACTTTGACTTTTGTTTCTAGTTTATCGTTTCGAAAAAGTATGTTTTATTTATTATTACTATTTATTATTTATTGTTATCTATTATCTATTATTTCCATTTAATATCTATTATATATTATTATTTAATCGACTATTATTTTATATATAGCTTTAGATCCTGGTGGTTACAAAAACGCATTTATAAATTCACAGAACCCAGAATTAGTATCAAAAAAATTATTATAAATTTTATTTTTGAAATTACTTTGTCAAATTGGAAGAAATGGCAATTAAACACAATTTCTTCATCATCATTACATCATCATTATTATCATATCATTATCATCATCATCATTATCAGTATCATCATTATTATCCTAATTCATTATCAACCACACCACATTAGACAGGAATTAATAAAAATTTTATTAGATTAAAAATAATAATTATACAATAGAATTTGATGTAATAGAAGTACTTTTAATCAAGAAGCCGTATTTTATACTTGCAAACATCTTTTTGAAAATAGTGGTCAAGGAAAGAGTTTTTAATGAATAATATAATTATTATTATAGGTAATATATCAGCAATTCCAAGTATAATACCATAGAATTGTGTTGTTAGGTATTATTATTTAAACTTTTAAGCATTACATAAAAATTTATAATCAAAAAAAATGCAAAAACTATCAGGAGTTTCTGAAACTAGTAGAACTTTTGTAATAATGATGATAATGTTAACAATGAAGAAGAGAAGCAGATGGAGATGATGAAGATAGTAATATTGATTTTAATAAGTATCATGGATTAATAGGCGAAGATGTAAGAGTGATAATGGTGAGGATAATAATAATGAGGATGATAATGATAAAAAGTTATCAGAAGAGGAAAATAAAGAAAATAAAGGGAAATTAAAAAGTCCGACATAAAAAATGTTGAAGAAGGATAATTACTATCACCCATAAAAACAACATTCCCAATAATAACTTCGACGCCAATAACAACTTCATCAACTAGTATAACAGGTAATAATCATTGATTGAACAATTCGATCTGACTTCTCCCGAAAAACAATTGATGTCTTCAAAAACGTCGTCATCTAATAGACCTATACCATTAAAGAAAGGATTATTTAGTTGTAGTAAATCAAGCAAAAAGAAAAGTAAGAAAGCAGTAATAATGTTGTTGGTGGTGACATTGGAGTTGGGAAAGTAGTAGTATTATTAATATTGGCAACGTAGTAATATTGGTGACATTTGTGATATAGGTGGTGTGAAGGTCGGTCCATCGGAAAGTTTGAATAGTGCTAAAGGTAAAAGGCCCAATAATAAAATTTTCGGCGTAGTGTTGTGAAAATTAAATATGGTAAGAATAAATTGAAAGTGTTGCAATATGTATTGTCTTATTTCTTCTCTAGCTAATTATTAATAATGACTTTTTGACATCGAAAGAGAGTTAAGAGAAATAAATGAAATATACAATATACTTTCAAGAGAGGGAGTATACAGATCCTAGGCCATTAAATGTAAGTCTCTGCTTCATATTATTTCTTTGTTCTCTCACGTTTTCAAAAAATTTCTACATCTAATTTGTTTCAGACTATGTAAAGGATATATTCTGCAAGAGAACCTTTCCGAGATGACCGATTTTTAACCTATAGCAAATTTGGGCTTCAAATTTTTAACATGTACAAAGGAATTTTATTTTACAATTAGCATTATATTTATTTTTATTGGAATACATATTGGGTGTAATAATATTTTAGAACTTTTATATAAGAATTATTTGATTTCTTCACTTTCTGCTATCATCGATTCTAATTTCATTTAGTGTTCATTTGATTAGAGGTTATTACTTGATTAAATCTTCGTCAGTGGTGTGAGATCAATTAGTTTAACATCGAATTTATCAGCATTTGTCTTAATGTATAATTCTACTGATTGCTTGACTCAGGCCTAAAGTTGGACCATTAACAACACTACTCCCTCTACTATCTAGTATGAGCATATTTGTTGTTTTGATTATTTGCTCAGTGAAAGCTCTAATCACATTCTCCCTATTTGTAGACTGTCATTATGTTTGAAATTCTTTACATTTTTCTGGTTATACGTTTCTTTTTCGATAGATCTCTGTCTCACTTACTGTCAAAACAAATGCAAATAGTAATCTTCTTATTAAAACCACAGAAAAGGCACTCAACTTGAAATTGACATTTGAGATAATAAAATTTTTCCTCAGCCTATAGTTATGAATTGTATCTAAAAAAGAACTTTTGAACTAGACAAAAATCAATTGTATTATTATGCAATTTATGGTGAATACGAACTGGGAAAACTAGCTGAACAGGATTACATCAAGAAAAGTTGATTGTGGTATCATATACATTAATGTTCCTTCTAATGTTAAAGATTTTTGCAAAGCATTTAGAAAAGCTATCGAGGAGCATATCCCTTTTACAAAACAATTGAAATGGAAATTGAGAAATATTGATCGTGAGTTTTACATCATTTCTGCATTTTTATAACAATAAACATTTTGACCACAATTTCTTTCTTGATAGATGAATTTGATGATCTAGAACAATGAAACCTTTTAAATGTGCTGCTAATGTGTATATGACAAACCTGCAGTTATTATTCATGATATTATTAATCAATTAGCTCATAAGAATCTAGAAATCCTTGACATCCTCTAAGATGATGCCAAAGATAATGTTGATAACGGGAAATACATTGCTGTGTTTGTCTATAGTGAGGGAATTATCTTGAAAAGAATGGAATGTAAGTATAGGTACTTATTTTTTGCTTTTTAAGGAAATAGAATAGCTCATTTGTTGTGGTCCTTGTTTTAGCTCATAGTGCCTGGTCACAAGCAAAGCCAATGACGGAAATTTGTGATCCTAGTAAAGAAAAATTAATAGAATATCTAATATACAAGCGCAAGATCAAAAAAGAAGCAGAAAGATTAACTGAATTGGTTGTTAGCCGTGTTATGGATCATGCTAGACAACCCTTTGAAGGTAGGAATTTGTTCATTAATAAATTTTGCAACAAAGTAATTCTGCTTTAAATCACTACATCTCTTCCCCTTCATAGTTATTAAACAGAAAATTTTAACCAATGTCAAGAGGAAATTTAATTCCGCAAAACTCTTTCAAGATCAATCATGTCATGAAACAGGAAAACATTTAATTAATGATTTGCTGAAGTCAAAAGAGATTAACAATGATTTATTTAAAAAATATTTAAAGATGGTGAATACAATGAAGTTTAGAAGCAAATTTTTTGAATATCATCCATAAAAGATGCTGTGACCTTTCAGTTGCAATCAGTAGAATTTTCATTAAGATAAATGCTGATAAATTTGATGTAAAACTAATTGATCTCACCCTTGATGTTAATTCTAATCAAGCAACAACCTCCAATCAAATTGATACTAAAACAAAATGAAATTATAGACGGCAGAAGTGGAGAAATCAAATAAGTCTTTATATATATATATAAATTCTAAAATATTTTCCAATTCTTTGGAAAGTATTATTAAAATCAATATATATTATGATGAAAAATGAACAGAAAGCAGTTTGTAAAATAAAAGTCCTATGTACAGTATATTAAAAATTCCGAAGCTCAAATTTGATAGGTTCAAAATTTGGCATCTCAAAAAGGTTCTCTTGCAGAATATAATCCTTTACATAGTCTGAAACAAATTAGCTGTAGAAATTTTTCTAAATGTGAGAGAACAAAGAAATAATATGTCACAAGGACTTGTATTAAATGGCTTAGGATCCGCATAATCCCTCTCTTGAAAGTATGTTGTATATCTCATACTACTCTCTTATGAAGTCTAAAAAATCATTTATTAATAAATCCGAGGTTAGCTAGAGAAAAATAAAACAATGCAATATTGCAATACTTTCGATTTACTCTTACCATTGTATTTAATTTTCTCAATATTCCACTTTGCCAAAAATTTATTGAGGTCTTTTACCTTAACTTAATCATTACACAAACTTCCTGATGGACCTCCACACTACCAATATCACTAATACTACCACTTTTACCAATATTAATAACACTACTACTTCCTCCAACTCCAACATCATCACCACCAACACTATTACTACTTTCTTTACTTTCTTTTTACTTGATTTACTACCACTAAATAATCCTTTTTTCAATGATGTAGATCTATTAGATGATGGTGTTTTTGATAGAATTGTCCAATCAAGGATTATTATTTATTATACTAGTCGGTAAAGTTGTTAGGTGAAGTTGCTATTGGTATCGAAGTTATTATTGGTGGTGCTGTTTTTATGAATGATGATAATTTGTCCTTCTCCAACATTTTTTATATCATGTGTACTTTTAAACTTCCCTTCATTTTCTTTATTTTCCTCTTTTTGATAACTTTTATCATTATCACCCTTATTGCTATTATCATCATTATTCATTAAAGAGTCTTCAATTTCAGTGATACTACAGTTTTTACGGTAGGAATTAAACTTTCATCAGTAGGATCTTTACACCTTCACCTATTAATCCATGATCTTTGTTATAATCAATATTATCATCTTCATCACCTCCATCTGCTTCTTTATTACAACACCACCATTGTTATAAGAAAGTTCCACTAATTTCGGAAACTTGTATTTTTGATTAATAAATTTTATATGGTAATTATATTATCTTAAAAGTTTAAACAATAATATAATGCCAATATGAGTATCAGTATATTACTGTGTCTCGTTGTAATAATAATTATATTACCTATACCTATAATAAATAATTAACAATAATTATATTATTCATAAAAAAAAGACGTTCGCAAGTATAAATCTTCTTGATTAAAAGTACTTTTTATCTAATGTATAATTATTATTCTTTATTATAATAAAATTATTACTAATTCCAACAATTCTTGAAAATATTTGTCTTAAAATAGCCAATGTGGTTGATTTTTAAAAGATTGAATTGGATCTGATAATAATGATGATGATGTGATGATCATGAAGAAATTATAGTGGGAGTAGATGATGACATATTCATTTCCTCTATTTGACAAAGTAATTTCAGAAATAGAATTTATAAATGTGTTATCGTAATCACCACCAGGATCTGGGGCTATGTATATACATATATATAATAGTAACAGATATAATAATATATAATAGATATTAAATGGAAATAATAGATAATAGATAACAATAAATAATAAATAATAATATAAAATAAAACATACTTGTTCGATAATCCGATAAACTGAACTATAAACAAAGTCCAAGTATTATTTAAGTTATTTTATAGCAATTCCCCAAATAGTATATTAGGAAATACTCTAACGTGTCGAGTTTAATTAAAACATTTGGCATTCTTCAATCACCATAAAAACTTCCATTATTATCATAAATTCCACCAGAAATTGTATGATTTGATTCAATAACATTTTCGGTATCAAATATCCACCTTTAAATAGAATTTTCGTACAATTATTCCTCCCAAGATTATTATTATTGTACATCCAAATCCATTGAATGAATATAAAATGTCTCGTTTTGATTAAATATTTGAAATGGACCTAAGGGTATAAATTTTGCGAATACTGTCCCTGTCCGAGGATAATAAAATAAATTATTATATTATATTGAGCTGTCCTATGCCATATCCTCCATCTTCCGATTGAAATATTAATGTATTATTGACTAAAATTTGAATATTATTTAGTGTATCTGATCTTAATTTGTTTATTATTCCTTTACTATCTATAATTATTTCCTACCAAATATTTAATTTTTTGATAATAAATATGATAAATAAATAATTAATTATTAATTAATTAAAGTAAATAATAAATAATTACTAAATTTCTTCCATAATTGACTTGACCCATTTTAATACGTGAAAACAGTTTCTTTAAAAGTTAAACTTTTCATTGAGTCATTGAACTTGAACGATGAAATCCCCATCTAGGTTTTTTAAACGTTGGTGATGATGATATTGATTATGTTGATGATTTAGAATCATGACCTTTGATAATATCATTTGATTTAATATCTCCGGGATATCCTTTACCTCTTAAAGATTCTTTCTTTAAAAAACCCAATTTCATCATTCCTATTGAAAAAACCAGATAAAAATGAAAATAATTATAATTATAATACAAATAATGCTAATTATTAAAAAATAATTTATTATTATTATTAAAATTATCTAAATATAAAAATATTAAATAAAATAAAATAATAAAAAATAATACCCACTAGTTTAATACAATTCCTAACCAATCAACAAAATTTCCACAAAAATTTTATCTCGTATTACTTAAAGTTATTTCCACCACCACATAAATAAGTTATCAAAAACATAAATTCTCGATATGGCATAAATATTTATAACAATTAACTCCATCCGTGGTATATAAAGAAAAAGAATCAACTTGATTGTTCAAATAATTCTGATTATTTTAAATTTGGATAATCTGAAAATGATTGATATTATCAGGTATTATTACAATTAACATCACATCAACCTTTAATATTGATCCATCGGTCATAATTAATCTTAATCGTATCATTGAATTGATACAATTGATACAATTGATATCATCATCATTGCTTGAAATCCGTTAATGAAATGAATTAATCTTCGTTAAATGAAAATGGTAATGAAAGTTGAAGATGAAGATGTTGATTTTAATGCTGTTTATAAGTTTTTGATGATGATAACATTTATCTCGATGCTGTTGATGTTGTTATTAATAATATTGTTGTTGTATAATAGTTTTTTTGATTATCGAATCGAAAAAATTTTAGAAGAAAACGCGGAATAATGATAATGATGATAATATGCTGATCAAAATACAACACGATGAGTTGCTAAAAATAAAATTGCAATGTGCCAAATATACTGCTGTGTCATGACTTTTGTACGAACTTCATAAATATGGCCCGAATTAACTTTCAACTTTATGATAACTGCGTATATTATGTATTATACAATGAAGATGTAAGTACCTGGATACCTCCTCTTGCAGTATAATGCTATAGTTAACTATAAACACCTAATTTGGGATAGTTAGATAAAAAGCCTGAAGGAAAATTCCACAGCGCGTCATTGATATCTCTACAGACATAAACACCTTTCTCCCTATAATTCAACCCACACCAACTATATGCTTTGCTTGTATATACCTTAAACACCACGAATGAATAATGATAACATCAAAGGTACACGAGAGCCAAGAAACAGTTTTCCTATGGCATTCATTTATAAGGTTAGTTATTCAAGACCAAGAGCAAGGTAAAGTCAAATAAGCTTTTGTGAATCTTTGGTTGTTTATTTCACTGCAGTCATAGGTTCAGTGAATACCTGGTCAACTGTATTTTATAAACCCAAGCAAATGTCCATTGGCTAAGTAGCCAATTTTAAATGAGCTTTAAATTAAAATTTACTGTTCTGATCGGTTGTGACTTTCGGAATCTGAAAGGTCATCAGGAAATTATTTTATTTTATTTAATGTACTATATAGATTTATATACAATATATATGCATACATATACTTGATATTATTCAAATTTAATACGCATATTATGAAAAATACAATTTTATTGCCCACGTGATTCTTGTAGTGAATAATTGGTTTTAATCTCCTCTTTTATTTCTAAATCTGGAAATTCGTTTTCGAATAGAATTCACATAATTTTTTCAAATGAATTCTTTTTCAATAAATATAACTAGAGTGGCGGGCAACAGACCAATAACCCACCACCATTTTGTATTTCTTTTGTTAAAATTGACAAGACTTTTATTACAAAAACTGATTTATTAATAATTATTTATTATTATTTTTGTATTACATTATTAAGGATAAATTTTCAAGGTGCTGGTATTCTTTAACTATCTTCTGATCTATAATGAATGCAGATTTTGAAAGGGTAGGAATTTGAATTTATCCCATGAAGGGCAACAACTCAAAGCAACATATGCTATGTTTGTTTGATTATTAGTAGAGTTTTGATTTTCAAAAAGATTTTGAATCTGTGCATTATTTATTGAAAATTCATTCATACATTTTTCTGGTATATTTACTTTAAATATATTGTATAAATAATGACTCATTTTATAGTTAATAATAAATAATTTTTTTAATTGTTTTTTTTTAATAAATTTTTTTCAGAAGAAAAAATAATGGATATTTATATTTTCACATTTTTTTTGTTTGTTAAAATCAGTTTTATTTTTATCAAAAAAATATGGTTAAAAATTAAAAAAAGAAAAAATTACAAATATATATAATAAAATAAAATAATGAAAAATAAAATAATGTAAATTTAAAAAATAAATAATAATAATAAACAAACAAATTTATTAAGATTCATTATCAATTTTTTTTGACTGTGTAATGATTCTTTTTTCTGTATTAGATGCTTTATTGTTACTTTTCCTTTTATTATTATTATTATTTGGTTCACTTTTAATGGCAATAATAAAATCATCACCATCATCATTATTGTTTTCTTTGGTCTCAACAATGGTGTTTTTAGTACTATTATCATCATTATTATTACTACCTAATACTAAATTTTCTTCATTATTTTTATCAATTATTTTTTGAAATCAGTTTTCTATAATTTTCTTCCAAGTTATTCCAGTTATAAGTTGTTGATGATTGTGCTGTTGATTTCATAGGTGTTTTTTGTTGGTAACCTGGTAAATAATTAATATCCAAAATATCAACAATAATCTGACTATCAGGATCAATATTTAATTCACCACAAACAAGTAAATGTGAATTTTCATTCAAATTATTTGTTTTATTATACAACCGTTGATCAATATTTAAAAATCTACAAATTATTTGGTATTCTTTATCCTCTGCACCTCTTTGACTTTTATTTCAATATGACATATTTCATTTGTTTTTTTTTGATTTTTGATATAATACCAGTCAGATAGATGTTTAGTGCACTTATTTGCAAATTTTGAATTGAAATTTTGGTTTTCTTTGCTGAGACAACAATTATTTATAATTTAATTATATTATTATAAATTTATTATTATAATGACTAAAATTAATACAAAAATATAAAAAACTTACTTTTATTTCATTTGTTTTTTGAAAATTCAGTTAAATTAACTTTCCCAGATATTTCATAAATCGTACCTTCTATTATCTTATCAACAAATGAAGGTATTGATGGATTTTTATTATAAAATGCATTAAATAGAAATTAAAAGTACCATCTATGTTATTGTTGTTTTTTTCCACTTTTGCAATAGCATTAGCTTCAATAACTGTGAAATTGTTTGTTTCTTTAGTGCTAACAATTGAATCAATCAAATAAATAGTAGTTAATTTAAATGGCATTTTTTTTTAAAAAAAATGTTTATTTTGAATAATATTTTAAATATGTAAAGTTTTTTTTTTAATGGACTTAATTAATGATTTTTTTTTTAAATATTGTAAAATGATTTTTTTTGTTTAGTATTAACCTCAGTTCGAAATTAAAATGTTTAAAAATTTACTTTATTTTCAAAAAAAAAAGAAATAAAAAAGCTTTTTTTATTAAGATATATAATGATTTGTTTTTTTAATGTGTAATTGATTTTTTATCTAGAAGACTACAAATGATTTGTGCACTTTATTACTTGATTTTCCAAAAAAAAAAATCTATTTTATTGTTTAGAAAAAAATAATTAAAATACAAATAATAATACTTTAATTTTTTTTAAGAAATAAATAATTCTCTAAAATAATCAATAAATCTCAGGTCTCAAGATATAATTTCGCATGATTTTTATTTTTTTTAGTAATAAATAACAGTTTAAATAAAAATATCATTCATTTTTTTTAGAAATTTAGAGAAAATGAATAATAATTTTCTAAAATAAAATCTGTTTTACCATTTTTATTTTTTTTTTGAAATAATAATTCTCTATTTATAGATGAATAACAACATGCTACATGTCAGAACTATTAGTAGAGCCAATAAAACAGCTTAATCTATGTGTAACTTAAAAGTGTTACAAGTAACGTTACAAATACTTTTATTCTTTATTTATTTGTTTACCTGTTTTTTTTTAGTAATAATTTTATTTTTTCTAAAAATATCAATTTCAAAATTAGAAAAAAATGAATAATAATTTTTTTTTTATAAAATAAAAATCTGTTTTACTATTTTAAAAACAATAACTCTTAAATAATTTTATTTATTTGTTTATCTGTTTTTTAGGTAATAAAAATTTCATATGATTTTGTTTTTTTTGCCAAAAATATCAATTTTTTCGAAAAAATAAAAAAAAGTTTTTAGTAATTTCGCATGATTTTTTTTCTAAAAATATCAATTTCGATGATCCATTTTTTAGTGTTAAAAAAGTATCAGTAGATCATAAATAGCGATATTTCAATTTTTAAAAAAATATATGCTAATAATAATCTAAAAATATTTTTATTTATAAAATATAAAAAAAAACTAAAAAAGAAATACACATATATTTTTTTAGATTTTTTTTTTTATATTTTTATGCAAACAATTTCCTTATTTGTAATTCTTTGGTCAAGATTGACAAGAGTTTTTAACACAAACATTATAAAACTGAACACAGACTTTTCATCCATTCTTATCATACCGTTAACTTATCATATCGTTAAATAAGAGGATTTTTTGGGTCACTTACTATTCATAAGTTCTCTGTTTCTTTTTATTTGAATATAATGTCCGGTTTTTTTACAAGAAAACTTGATGGTCAATACATCTATTGTATAAAATGCAACAGAAGAAGACGTATTAATAGTTCACATATATGTTTTTATTGTTATGGTATGAATTCTCTGATCTCTAACAGTGGTAATATCAACATTGATAATTTCATCAAAAGAACGCAGTCACCAAATAATAGAACTTATGATCCACATTTAATATGGGTTCCTTTTGAAGAGTTTAAAGATGTAAAGAAAATTGGGCAAGGTGGTTTCAGTCAAATTTTTAAAGCTACTTGGAAAATTAATAAAGGCATAAGTGACAAAGGTACTGTTAAGCGGTCGTCAGAACGAGAAATTGTTTTGAAAGTACTAAATAACTCCCAGAATGTGGATGCAGAATTTTTAAATGAGGTAAATAATCATTTATTTATTGTTATTAATTATTTTAATTTATTAATATTTATTTATTGCATTTGAAAAAATATAGTTGAAACATACATTTCAGTTCAAGACTAAGTTGTCTTCTACGTTCGGTGGATACATAATCGAATGTTATGGAGTAACGCAGGATCCACAAACAAAAAATTATGCTTTTGTTTTAGAATATATACCAAATGGGGATTTGCATAATTTTATTCATAAAAACTTTGAAAAATTTACTTGGAAAAGTAAAATTCTTTATTTAAATGATATTGTTCTTGGAATTGATGAAATTCATGACAAGAAAATCATACATCGCGATTTACATAGTGGTAATATTCTTGTTAATGGAAATAATAGAAGTGAATATAATTACAATGGATATCCAGTAATCTCAGATTTAGGATTTAGTCAACCAGCAAATATTGATTCAAATCTTTCAAGAGAATCTCAAATATATGGAATAATTCCATACATGGCTCCAGAATTATTTAAAAATCAACCATATTCATACGCATCAGATATTTATAGTTTAGGAATGATTATGTGGCAAATGACATCAGGACATAGACCATTTCATGATCAAGAACATGGACCAAAACTTATATTAGATATTCTAGATGGAAAACGGCCAAAAATTACAGAAGATACACCAGAATGTTGGGGCAATTTAATGAAAAGATGTTGGCATCCTGATCCTTCTCAACGACCAACAATACTAGAAATTTATGAACTATCACGAAAATTTGATCATTGGAGTAATAGTGAAGACCGTCTCAAAGAAGGCTATAGTCCGGATCAATATGAAATGTGGATAGAATTTAAAAAAGCTGAAAAAAAACGACTTGAAATGGTTAAATCCAAAAAATCATTTGTAGAAAATCCAGGATATGAACATCCCAATTCTAGATATTATAGCACGTCATTAAATTCCATGTTAGAATCTATTAATTCAATAGTATCGGGTATTTATTGGTTTAAATGATTTTTAAATTCAAATAATTCATAATTCTAATTGATGACGACATTATTTCTATAGATCTATTCTCTAATGATAATTTATTCTCTAATGATCATTTAGATATAATTGATTCCAAGTAAGAATTAAATTATATTCAATATATATATTTCAGTTGCTAGTAGGTTTCACTAATTTATCTAAATATTAATAATTTTCAAATAGTTCTAATCGAAAGAATAATTTCGAAAATTCAGACCATAATTCAAGCGTAGAAAATTCAAAAAAACATTTTTTAGATGAATTATTGGAAGAAAACATTGAAGATCAAAGTAATATTTTTATAACAATTTTTATTATATTTTTAATGATTTTTTTATTAATTTATATTTTTCTATTAAACAGACGATTTTAAAAGAAGAAGAATTGCTGAATATTTCAATGAATGCTTTGCAGATAAATGTGCGATTAATCATTAATAAAATTTATTATTTCTTAATTAATTTTTTTACTTTGTTTTTATCACATACAATTAGGATAATTTCGAATAAAGAAGAATTACTTGATAATTTAGTGAAAGTTTATAAATTATTTTAATTTTTTCTTACATGTCAACAAATACTTTTCAATTATATATTTTTATATCAAATTCTTTAAATTCGAATTTATTTTATTTTTTTATAACAGCTTATTTATTTTTACGTATCTTTATTATGTATAAACTTATTCCTTTGATTATATGATTTATTTATTACGTTTTTCTTTCAAAAAAAAACCAACAGTACATTAGCATAAAGAATTTCATAATTTGATTATTTTATAAAGAAAAAATTGGTGAATGAATTAGGGGTTGATTAATTCTTCTATTCAATTAAAAATTCAATTAAAGAAAGCAAATGTTGTATTATTTAAATTCATCAAATATAGTTCGCGTACTTTTTTTCAGTTTGTTTCAAAAAATTATAAAATGTAGAGTTTTAAATCCTTCTCTAGTTTATTTACATTATATTATATAATTTGTTAATTATTTAATTTTTTTTTATCTATATTTATTACATTAATTATTTTATCTATTTTTTTTTTGGTATACGTTATGTTAAATATATGTAAATGGGCTAATGATTTTGTATCTTATTTAAATTCATATACATCACAGTGAAAAAATTGGTAATTAAAGAAATTAAATCCAGTAAGAGTGAAGAGTCAACGGTAACCTTTACAAAGAATCTGTTCTTGAGAAATTGAACAGTAAAAATAGGCTTTTAATCCAGAAAATACAAGACAACGATATTACACAAATTGTTTTTAATAAAAATTCTTGTAGTCACTGATAACAATGTTTAGTGGATTATCTTTTTTTATTAATGATTTTTATTTTTTGAATTTTTATGAATTTTATTTTTTAACCTGCATACTCATCGATAATAAACATTAGTATTAGACTGCAAAAAAATACCTTAATTGCGTAGTGTCTCACCTCCAACACTTTTTCGTCGGCACCTCTTTCAAACTGTGATACGTTAGCTTCTTTTAAGCGAATTTATATAGGTTCGGAGATAACAATATAACAGGAGTGAAAGAAATAAGCATAAAACAATAATTCTCTTATCAATTATTTCTATTTTTTTTTATTTTTGTCGATCGGTTAATAATTTAGAATCAACCATAATTAAACCATTAAATACTTTACTAATGTCTCCTTCCAGAATCATTCAGCTCTTTCACTTCGTTAGTCGAGTGCAATGCAAAAATATATATATTCATATTTATATTTCTATTTATTGCATTACACCTTATTTTTTATTTTTATTTCCTAACTTCCCCCTCTAGTACGAGCATATTTGTTGTTTTTGATTATTTGTTCAGTAGAAGTTCTAATCATATTCTCACAATTTGTAGGCTTTTGTTACATTGGAAATTCTTGGCATTTTTCTGGCTACACCTGGTTTCTTTCTCACAGGAGATCCCTGTCTCGCTTATTGTCGAAACAAACGCAATTGTAATCTTATTAGAACTGTAGAAGAAGGCACTCAACCTGAATTGAAGTTGACGAATTGGATGATGAGTATATTCCTTGACCTACAATTGTAAATCGCCTCAGAGAAATTATTAAACTAGACAAAAATCAATTGTATTATTATGTGGTTTGTGGTGAACTGGGAAAACTGCACTTACCAAAATTCCATCAAGAAAATTTGGGCACAGTGTCATATACGTTGATGTTCCTTCTAATGTTAAAGATTTTGGCAAAGCTTTTGGAAAAGCTATTAACTTTGCATTTGAAGAGCATATCGCTTTACAAAACAGATATGGAAATTGGGCAATACTGATGGTGAGTTTTATATCATCGCTGCATTTTTATAACATTTTTGACGCTAATTTCTTTCTTGATAGATATCTATTGGGAAAGAGCCATGAAAGCTTTTTTAATGTGCTGCTAACATGTATAAAACCAAATATAACAAACTGCAGTTATTTTTTATGATAATATTAACCAATTAGCTCATTAGAATCAGATATCCTTGTCATTCTCCAAGATGATGCCAAAGATAAAGCCGATTAGAGGAAATGCATTGCAGTGTTTGTCCTTAGTGACGGAAAGGTTCCAAAAAGAATGAAGGTACTTATTTTTTTGCTTTTGAAGAAATAGAATAGCTTATACAGTCTGACCTCTCTATAGTCACCTCCTATATAGTCACACATCGAATATAGTCACACCTTTTATAAAACCAACACCTATTAATGCTATGTAAAAAAACCTCTATAATTGTCACATCTCTATACAGTCACGGTTTTTTGTATCCTGAGGGTGTGACTATAGAGAGGTCAGACTGTATTGTGATCTTTATTTTAGCTCGTAGTTCCTGGTCACGAGAGAAGTCAGTGATGGAAATCGGTGATCTTAGTAAGGAAGAATCAATAGAATATCTAATAGGTAAGCACAAGATCAAAAAAGAAGAAGCAGAAAGATTACATGAATNGATATCTATTGGGAAAGAGCCATGAAAGCTTTTTTAATGTGCTGCTAACATGTATAAAACCAAATATAACAAACTGCAGTTATTTTTTATGATAATATTAACCAATTAGCTCATTAGAATCAGATATCCTTGTCATTCTCCAAGATGATGCCAAAGATAAAGCCGATTAGAGGAAATGCATTGCAGTGTTTGTCCTTAGTGACGGAAAGGTTCCAAAAAGAATGAAGGTACTTATTTTTTTGCTTTTGAAGAAATAGAATAGCTTATACAGTCTGACCTCTCTATAGTCACCTCCTATATAGTCACACATCGAATATAGTCACACCTTTTATAAAACCAACACCTATTAATGCTATGTAAAAAAACCTCTATAATTGTCACATCTCTATACAGTCACGGTTTTTTGTATCCTGAGGGTGTGACTATAGAGAGGTCAGACTGTATTGTGATCTTTATTTTAGCTCGTAGTTCCTGGTCACGAGAGAAGTCAGTGATGGAAATCGGTGATCTTAGTAAGGAAGAATCAATAGAATATCTAATAGGTAAGCACAAGATCAAAAAAGAAGAAGCAGAAAGATTACATGAATTGGTTGGTGCTGTGGCAAATGATCACCTTGCTGGACAATCCTTTGAAAGTAGGAATTTGTTAATTGATAGATTATACACTGAAGTAATTCTGCTTTGAATCACTACAGCTCTTTCCCCACAGTCACTAAACGGCAAACTTTAACCAAAGTCAAAAAGAAATTTGGTTCTGCAAAACATTTCAAGATCAATCACGTCACGAAGCAGGAAAGCATTTGATTGATGCTTTGATGTGATTAGGTCAAAAGAGATTAATACTGATTTATTTAAAAAATATTTTAAAGATAATGAATGCGATGAAGTTTTAGAAGTAAATGTATTTGCATATCACCCATCAAAAGATACTGTGACCTTTCAGTCCGAATCGGTAGAATCATGCATTAAGGCGGATGCTGATAAATTCGGTGTTAAACTAATTGACTTCACTCCCACTGGTGAAGGTGATGTTTAATTCTAATCAAGTACTATAATGCAAATACCAAATAAAATTATAAAATCCACAATAGAAGAAAGTGGTCGAATAATTCTTTATATATGTAAAGTTCTAAAATACTTTTCAATTCTTTTAATGCTTATCAGAAAGTATTATTACATCAATATGTATTGCGACAAAAAAATATATATGATGCAGTTCGTAAAATAAAAGTCTTATGTACAGCATGTTATAAATTCCGAAGCCCGGATTTGCTATATAGGTTCGAAAATTTTATTGAGGTCTTTTACCTTTATCGCTACTCAAACTTCCTGATGGACCTTCACTCCATCAATATCACCAATATTAATAACATTACCACACCGCCACCACCAACAACATTACTAATACTTTCTTTTTGTTTGATTTACTACCACTAAATATAGATCTAGATGATGTTTCTGATGACATCGATTGTTTTTCAGGAGTCAATTAAGGGATTATTATAGTTGGTGAAGTTGTTATTATTCATAAAAACTCTTTCCGCTGATCATTTGGATCACTATTTCCAAAAAGACGTTTGCAAGTATAAATTACACCTTAATTGAAAGTACTTTCCATCTATTGTATAATTATTATTCTTTAATCTAATAAATCATAATTAATTCCATCAATTCCCGACTTAAAATAGCTAATGTGGTTGATAATGAATTGGGATAATCTAATGATGATGGTGACGGTGATGGTGATGATGAAATCGTAATGGGAGTAGATGATGACATATTTAATTGAACTTTTGTTTTTAGTTTTAGTTTATTGGATTATCGAACAAGTATGTTTTATTTTTATTTTATTATTATTAATTATTATCTATTATATATAATTTCTATTTATTAATTTATTATCTATTATATTATTATTTCTTATTATTTTTATTATTTATTATATTTATTATTTATTTATATAGCTCCAGATCCTGGTGATTACGATCGCATTTATAATTCCACAAAACCCAAAAATCAGAATTTATTAATTCCAAAGATATCAAAAAAATTATTACAAATTTAATTTCGATATGACTTTATCAAATGGAGGAGACGGCCAAGTATTATTCAAGTTTATTATATCAATTCCCCCAAATAGTATTATTAGGAAATACTCCAACGTGTCGAGTGTAATTATAAATATGTATTCCCCAACCCAATCACCATAAAAACTTCCATTCTTATCATAAATTCTGTATGATTTGATTCAATCGCATTTAAATAATGTTTCCGTATCCCAAACAATTATTCCTTTCAAATCCAAATTATCCAAATCATTATTATTGTAAACGTTAATCGTGTTGGTATTAATCATTGCCCACTTAAAAAAAAGTCTTTCTCCAAATGAGAACGTACATTCAATGAAAATAAGATGATCTCGTTTTTATTAAACATTTGAAATGGACCCAAGGATAAAAATTTACAAATACTGGCCGAGAAAAATTAAATGATAATTTATCACTATATCATATCTTCCATCTTCCAATGGAAATATTGATGCATAATTTGGACGAAAATTTTGATTATTCCTTTAATATCTCTACAATTTATTATTATTTCCCACCAAATATTTAATTTTTGATAATAAATAATAATTAATTAATAATTAATAACAATTAATAACTTACGGTATACTAAATTCCTTCCATAATAATTGACTTGTCACAAACCCATAAAAAATGCAGATTGAGGATTTAAATTTTGAGCAATATTTACATCATCACAATTTTCTTCTAGAGGTAAATTAAAAAAAATTAAAAATTATCTAAATATAAAAATATTAAATAAAATAATAATAAAATAAAAAAGAATACCTCATTTCCTAACCAATCAATAGTTATTTCACAAACATTATATTATTTAAAGTACTAAAATTGTTTCCACCACCACATAAATAAGTCGTCAAAATATAATTTCTCGATTTTCATAATAATTAATTCCATCATAGTATCAAAGAAGTAGCGTCAACTTAATTGTTAAAATAATTCCGATTATAATTTAAGTTTGAATTTAAACTAAATGCGATTCCAGGTTTAGTTTGACAAAAGTTATCTGATAATAATTGGAATTCACCGGTATTATTAATCCATCGGTCGTAATTAATCTTAATCGTATCATTGAATTGGTACAATTGATATCATCATTATTACTTGAAATCCGTTAATGATATGAATTAACCTTCATTAAATGAAAATGGTAATGATAAAGACGTTGATGTTAATGCTGTTGATAAGTTTGATGATGATAATATTGATCTCGATGCTGTTGATGATGCCGATGATGCTGTTGATGTTGTTATTGATGATGATATTAATGGTTATATTATTATTGTTGTTGTTCGATTATCGAAAAAATTTTAGCAGAAAGCGCGGAATGATGATAATAATGATAATATGTTGATCAAAATATGACGCGATGAGTTGCTAAAAATAAAGTTACAATGTGCCGAATGTACTGATGTGTCATAAATCTGCCCGAATTAACTTTATGATAGCTACAATAAAGATGTAAATACCTTAATGCCTCCTCTTGCAATAGAGTATAATTTATATGTTATGTACTCAAAATGACAAATCAATCATTTCCCAAGATAATACTATAGACAATGTTTCCCTCGGATAAATTAAATCAGACCTAATTGGTATAGTTAAATTGAAAGCCCGAAGGAAAATTCAACAGGCGCCATTGAATACATAAATTACATCTTCTACACTAATTTCCTATAATTCAACCCACATCAATCACCTGTTTTGCTTGTATATGACTCAGACACTATGAATTAATAATGATAACATCAAAGGTGTACGAGAGCCAAGAAGCAGTTTTACGATGGCATTTACAAGGTTCTTGTTTCAAAGATGCGTCTATGCCTATGCTTTAACAGTTTAAAACAAAGAGCAAGACAGAGTCAAATATGCTTTTGCGAATCTTGATTGTCAATTTCTCTGCGGTCATGGGTTAAGTGAATACCTAGTTAAAAATATACAAGCTTGATACTGTTTTTTATCGACCCAAACAAATGTCCATTGAACATTTTTTTTAATAAAAATGCTTATCATTTTCCTTATTTAAACATAAATTTACATGTGGATTACTATTTGGTGGGTGGTGTTACTAAAGTTTTTGATTATTAGTGTTAGTGCTAAACTAGGAAATGAATTCGGCAAATCATATTTAATTCCAAATCTCTGTGAATGCATAATCCAGATCCAGATTTGATATCCCAACAAAAAACAACAAAGCGTACCAACAATATAATATGAACCCATTTTTTTTTGATTATTGAAATTTTACACCCATATTTTATTTTATTTATGAACGTTATTAATATTATTTTAAAAGTATTTTATTTGATATTATTTTATTATTATATAACTCTCGAAATCTGTTCTGTAAACTCAGTGAAAAGTTTTGTCGTCCACAGTGCGTGATTCTTCTAATGAATGGATTTTTTTGTTATTTATTTCTAAATCGGGAATTTCGTTTAGAATTTTCGAATTAAAATTCTGATGTCTTTAAATTAAATGCATGACGATAAATGAACTTGTCAAATGAGAACATATAATTTTCTTGACAAATGAATTCTTCAAATGTTTTTTTTTTTTCAATAAATGTAAATAAGGATTTTGGATCACTTATTTTTAATAAATTCTTCAGTTTATATTTTTATTTGAATAAAATGATTAAAAATTTTTTTACAAGAAAACTTGATGGATCTAATAAAATATTAATAGTTCACGTATATTTTATTATTATTATGAATTCTCTATCTAACAGTGGCAACATAAACATTGATAAATTTATCAAAGGAACGAAATCCATAAAGAATAAAATTGGTCAATTTTTAGAATGGTTTCCTTTTGAAGTGTTTAAAGATGTAAAGAAAATCGGGCAAGGTGGCTTCAGTCAAATTTTTAAAGCCAATTGGAAAATTAATGAAGGAATAAGTGGCAAGGATAAAGTTAATCGGCAAAAGTTAGAACCAGAAATTGTTTTGAAAGTACTAAATAACTCCCAGAATGTGGATACCGAATTTTTAAAAGAGGTAATAATCATTTATTTATCGTTATTAATTATTTTAATTTATTAATATTTATTTATTGTTATTAATTGTTTTAATTCATTAATATTTATTTATTGCATTTGAAAAAAAATAGTTGATATATACATTTCATTGCAGGTCTGATAGTAACATTATTAAATGTTATGGAGTAACGCAGGATCCACAAACAAAAAATTATGCTTTTGTTTTAAAATACAAACAAAATGGAGATTTGCATCATTTTATAAACAAAAACTTCGAAACATTTTCATGGAAAGTTAAAATTAATTATTTAAATAATATTGTTAAAGGAATTNGTTTAAAGATGTAAAGAAAATCGGGCAAGGTGGCTTCAGTCAAATTTTTAAAGCCAATTGGAAAATTAATGAAGGAATAAGTGGCAAGGATAAAGTTAATCGGCAAAAGTTAGAACCAGAAATTGTTTTGAAAGTACTAAATAACTCCCAGAATGTGGATACCGAATTTTTAAAAGAGGTAATAATCATTTATTTATCGTTATTAATTATTTTAATTTATTAATATTTATTTATTGTTATTAATTGTTTTAATTCATTAATATTTATTTATTGCATTTGAAAAAAAATAGTTGATATATACATTTCATTGCAGGTCTGATAGTAACATTATTAAATGTTATGGAGTAACGCAGGATCCACAAACAAAAAATTATGCTTTTGTTTTAAAATACAAACAAAATGGAGATTTGCATCATTTTATAAACAAAAACTTCGAAACATTTTCATGGAAAGTTAAAATTAATTATTTAAATAATATTGTTAAAGGAATTAAAAGTATTCATGATAAAAAAGTTATACATCGAGATTTACATAGTGGCAACATTCTTGTTAATAATCGTCATAATTCTAATGATACTTATCCAGTAATTTCAGATTTAGGATTTAGTAAACCAGTCAATATTGATTCAAATCTTTCAAGAGAATCTCGAATATATGGAGTAATTCCATATATGGCTCCAGAATTATTTAAAAATCAAAAATATTCATATTCATCAGATATTTATAGTTTAGGAATGATTATGTGGCAAATGACATCTGGACACAGACCATTTCATGATCAAGAACATGGACCAAAGCTTATATTAGGTATTTTAGATGGAAAGCGACCAGAAATTACAAAAGATACACCAAAATGTTGGGCAAATTTGATGAAAAGATGCTGGCATCCTGATCCATCTCAACGACCAACGATAGATGAGATTTACGATTTCACTTGTCTTTCTGAAAATGAAATCAAATATCATTCGGAATTTAATGAAGCTGAAAAAAAACGACTTGAAATGATCAAATCAAAAAAACCATTTGTAAAAAATCCGGGATATAAGCATCCTAATTCTAGATATTATAGCACATCATTAAATTCTATGTTAGAATCTATTAATTCAACAATAACAGGTATTTATTTGTTTAAATGATTTTTATAATGAAATAATTCATTTTATTAAAATTTCTTATACATGATTTTATAGATCTATCCTCTAATGATAATTTACTCTCTAATGATCATTTTGATATAATGGATTGCAAGTAAGAATTATTTTATTATTTAACATATTTAAATATACTTCAATTACTAATCGATTCCACTAATTTATTTAATTATTAATAATTTTCAAATAACATATAGTTCTAATCAAAAGAATAATTTCGAAAATTCAATCCATAATTCAAGTGCGAAAAATTCTAAAAAGCATATTTTTAAATCTATAACGAATTTAATATTTTTTATTAATTTATATTTTAAAAGTAAAAATAAAAAAATAATAATTAATTTATTGAAAATAAAAAATAAAAAATTTCATCGGTAATTTTATTCATACCTTCAAGAAGAATTACTTGATAATTTGGTAAAAGTGTATAATACTATAACAAATTCTTTAAATTCTAATTTATTTATTTTCTATCTTTTTATGTATAAATCTCTTTGATCATATAATTTATTTATTAATTAGAAAGTTCACCGCCGGTGATTGTCACCACACCACCGGGCAAAATTAAATTTATCATTCTGGGAGTTATTTAGTACTTTCAAAACAATTTCTGGTTCTAACTTTTGCCGATTAACTTAATCCTTGCCACTTATTCCTTCATTAATTTTCCAATTGGCTTTAAAAATTTGACTGGAACCACCTTGCCCAATTTTCTTTACATCTTTAAACTCTTTAAAAGGAACCCATTCTAAAAATTTACCAATTTTATTCTTTATGGACTTCGCTCCCCCGATAAATTTATCAATGTTTATGTTGCCACTGTTAGGTAGAGAATTCATGTCATAATAAAATATATGTGAACTATTAATATTTCTCGTAAAAAAATTTTTATTCAAATAAAATAAAAACAGGAGATCCAAAAATCCTCTTATTTATATTTATTGAAAAAAATTTAAAGAATTCATTTGTCGAACGTTGAGAAAATTATATGTTCTAGAATCTGACATTTGGAATGTTCTTTTAATTGAAAATTCTAAACATTCGAAAACGAATTTCCCGATTTACATGCCACCGCATATTTGAATCCATTTTTAGAAATAAAAAGAGGGGGTTACAGGACATAGAGAATAAAGAAAAAACTAGAACAAAAAAAATTCATTCATTAGAAGAATCACTGTAGGCAATAAAATTGAAATAAACTTTTCATTCGAGTTTCAGATTTCAAGAGTCCCATATCGATCAGAAATAAATCAACTATAATAATATTAAATAAAATACTTTTATTGTTGATAAATTTCACAAGAAAATTTTCTAATCGTAAAAAAGATCTTCTATTTTACGCATATATGCAAGAAGAATAAAAAATAAGCAATATTGATTGGTTACTATTAAAAAAAACAGACAACATGACCTCGATTATAATTGTATTATTTATCAAGTGGATAGAATACCGAATTTTTAAATGAGGTAGTAATCATTTATTTTTATTTTAATTTATTAATATTTATTTATTGCATTTGAAAAAATATAGTTGAAACATATATTTCAGTTCAGGTCTGATAGTTACATTATTGAATGTTATTGAGTAACGTGGGATCCACAATATGTTCAAGTGTATCAAAAGTAAAATAGAAATTAAATTAGTTAAAAGAAAGTGATTGTTTATATTTTTAGGATAGCAGGTCAAGGTTATCAAGAAAGTTACATCTTTAAAACATTATTGAAATCTAATAAAGAAATAGTTAAATAATATAGTTGTCAGATCGGATAAAAATCTAAAGTTAAGAATTTAAAAAAGAAAACAAATGATACAATTAAATAATAATGATTATTATTATATAGTTATTTCAGATTTAGGATTTAGTCAAGCAGCAAATATTGATTCAAATCTTTCAAGAGAATCTCAAATATGGCTCCAGAATTATTTAAATATCAATCATATTCATATATTTTATAGTATAGGAATGATTATGTGGCAAATGACATCAGGACATAGACCATTTCATGATCAGGAACATGGAATAAAACTTATATTAGATATTTTAGATGGAAAAAGACCAGAAATTACAGGGCGACGCCAGAACGTTGGGCTAATTTAATGAAAATATGTTGGCATCCCGATCCTTCTCAAGACGAAATTCGAAATCATGAAAAAAATATCATCCAGTTATATATGAGGAATTTAAAAAAGCTGACCTAAAATGATCGCATCCAAAAAGCCAAAAAGAAAATATTGAAGATTTATAATTATTTTAATTATTTTTTTATTAATTTGTATTTTTATCAAACAGATAACTTTAAACGAATAAAAATTTGAATATTTTAATAAATGGTTGTAGATGATAGAAGTAAAAGTGAAATAAAAAAAATAATAAGTAATTTATTGAAAATAAAAAATAATAAATTTTATTAATAATTTTATTCATACCTTCAAGAAGAATTATTTGATAATTTGGTAAAAGTGTATAATACTATAACAAATTCTTTAAATTCTAATTATTTATTTTCTATCTTTTTATGTGTTATCTCTTTGCTTATTTGATTATAAATTTATTTATTGAATTGATTTCATGTTGTCTGTTTTTTTTAATAGTAACCATAACCAATCAATATTGCTTGCTTTTTATTCTCCGTGTAAAATTAGAAGACATCTAATGAATGAATTTTTTTGTTTCAGTTTTTTCTTTATTCTCTACCTCCTCTTTTTATTTCTAAAAAGGGATTCAAATATATAAATCGAGAAATTCGTTTTCGAATGTTTAGAATTTTCAATTCAAAGAACATTCCAAATGTCGGAGTTTTTTTAATTCTAGAACATATAATTTTCTCAACGTTCGACAAATGAAATCATTAAATTTTTTTCAATGAATATAAATAAGAGGATTTTTTGGATCTCCTGTTTTCATTTTATTTGAATAAAATGATTAAAAATATTAATAGTTCACATATATTTTATTATAATTATGAATTCTCTACCTAACAGTGGCAACATAAACATTGATAAATTTATCAAAGGAACGAAGTCCATAAAGAATAAAATTGGTCAATTTTTAGAATGGTTTCCTTTTGAAGGGTTTAAAGATGTAAAGAAAATCGGGCAAGGTGGCTTCAGTCAAATTTTTAAAGCCAATTGGAAAATTAATGAAGGAATAAGTGGCAAGGATAAAGTTAATCGGCAAAAGTTAGAACAAGAAATTGTTTTGAAAGTACTAAATAACTCCCAAAATGTGGATACCGAATTTTTAAAAGAGGTAATAATCATTTATTTATTGTTATTAATTATTTTAATTTATTAATATTTATTTATTGTTATTAATTGTTTAATTCTTTAATATTTATTTATTACATTTGAAAAAAAATAGTTGATATATACATTTCATTGCAGGTCTGATAGTAACATTATTAAATGTTATGGAGTAACGCAGGATCCACAAACAAAAAATTATGCTTTTGTTTTAAAATACAAACAAAATGGAGATTTGCATCATTTTATAAACAAAAACTTCGANAGCCAATTGGAAAATTAATGAAGGAATAAGTGGCAAGGATAAAGTTAATCGGCAAAAGTTAGAACAAGAAATTGTTTTGAAAGTACTAAATAACTCCCAAAATGTGGATACCGAATTTTTAAAAGAGGTAATAATCATTTATTTATTGTTATTAATTATTTTAATTTATTAATATTTATTTATTGTTATTAATTGTTTAATTCTTTAATATTTATTTATTACATTTGAAAAAAAATAGTTGATATATACATTTCATTGCAGGTCTGATAGTAACATTATTAAATGTTATGGAGTAACGCAGGATCCACAAACAAAAAATTATGCTTTTGTTTTAAAATACAAACAAAATGGAGATTTGCATCATTTTATAAACAAAAACTTCGAGACATTTTCATGGAAAGTTAAAATTAATTATTTAAATAATATTGTTAAAGGAATTCAAAGTATTCATGATAAGAAAATTATACATCGAGATTTACATAGTGGTAACATTCTTGTTAATATTCGTCATAATTCTAATGATACTTATCCAGTAATTTCAGATTTAGGATTTAGTAAACCAGTCAATATTGATTCAAATCTTTCAAGAGAATCTCAAATATATGGAGTAATTCCATATATGGCTCCAGAATTATTTAATAATCAACAATATTCATATGCATCAGATATTTATAGTTTAGGAATGATTATGTGGCAAATGACATCTGGACACAGACCATTTCATGATCAAGAACATGGACCAAAACTTATATTAGATATTCTAGATGGAAAGCGACCAGAAATTACAGAAGGTACACCAAAATGTTGGGCAAATTTGATGAAAAGATGCTGGCATCCCGATCCATCTCAACGACCAACGACAGATGAAATTTATTATTTCACTTGTGTTTCTGAAAATGAAATCAAATATCATTCGGATAAATATGATATTTGGTTGGAATTTAATGAAGCTGAAAAAAAACGACTTGAAATGATCAAATCCATAAAACCATTTGTAAAAAATCCGGGATATGAGCATCCTAATTCTAGATATTATAGCACATCATTAAATTCTATGTTAGAATCTATTAATTCAACAATAACAGGTATTTATTGGTTTAAATGATTTTTATAATGAAATAATTCATTTTATTAAAATTTCTTATACATGATTTTTATAGATCTATCCTCTAATGATAATTTACTCTCTAATGATCATTTTGATATAATGGATTACAAGTAAGAATTATTTTATATTAAATTTAAATATACTTCAGTTACTAATCGATATCACTAATTTATCTAATTATTAATAAATTTCAAATAGTTCTAATCAAAAGAATAATTTTGAAAATTCAAACCACAATTCAAGTGCAAAAAATTCTAAAAAACATTTTTTGGATGAATTACTGCGAGAAAACATTAAAGATCAAAGTAATATTTTTAAATTTTTAACGAATTTAATTATTTTAATTATTTTTTATTAATTTATATTTTTACCGAACAGAAAATTCAAGTGCAAAAAGTTCTAGAAAACATTTAATAAATGAAGAAGAAATCATTGAAGAACAAAGTAATTTTAAATTATAATTCTATAGCAAAAATTTTTATTATTTTTAATTATTTTTGATTATTTTTGTTTATTGTATTTTTCAAACAGATGACTTTAAACGAAGAAAATTTGTTGAAAAATTTAATGTATGTTTTTAGCCGAAGGTATGGACAAATTGTTAATAAAATTTATTTATTTCTTATTTTCAATAAATTACTTATTTTTACTTTTCTTCTATCACATACAATTAGATAATGAAGGGTAATAAGGTGGCACAAAATTAACCGAAATCACGAGTGATGAAATGGGATGAGATGTGTTACTATTTTCCTCGTGTTTCATCATTCATCCATGATGAAGATAATTGTTTATTCATCCCCGGTGATGATGAAGGTAAATAAAGAAGAAAATATAAAATAGCTGCGGTTTTGAAAGAAGAAAAGGAGATTCCTTTTGGGTGAAAAACATTTTTTTATTCATTATATACAAAAAGATTCTAATAATTTCCTACAATTTTAATTGATTAATAATAGTAATAAAAATAGTTCCAAAATATTTCTTTTCCTTTTATTTTTTTTGTAAAAAAAAACTTTTCTTTTGATTGATAATAAAAATAATAAATAATTCTTCGCAATAGTTAATTTCAGTGATAAATGAGTTCATAGTGACTCAATAATTCTAAAAAAACATTTCTTGTAATAAAATAAACTCTTGTATATAACAAAAGTGATAAGATACGCCAAAGCAGTAATATATCGCTTCTGTTATATCCGATATTCAACTTTAAATATAATAAACTATTCTTTTATTTCTTGGCAAGTTACATCAAAAGGTCTACAATAGCTTTGGTAGTGTGCAAGTGTTAGTAAAGATACTTTTACTCCACTTACTCATCGTACCTTCAGATCATACACGTAATTGCATTGTTTTAGAGTGTTAGTAAGCAGGTTTAGATCGACTAATTGCCTGTCTTGCTGTGTNATTAATAATAGTAATAAAAATAGTTCCAAAATATTTCTTTTCCTTTTATTTTTTTTGTAAAAAAAAACTTTTCTTTTGATTGATAATAAAAATAATAAATAATTCTTCGCAATAGTTAATTTCAGTGATAAATGAGTTCATAGTGACTCAATAATTCTAAAAAAACATTTCTTGTAATAAAATAAACTCTTGTATATAACAAAAGTGATAAGATACGCCAAAGCAGTAATATATCGCTTCTGTTATATCCGATATTCAACTTTAAATATAATAAACTATTCTTTTATTTCTTGGCAAGTTACATCAAAAGGTCTACAATAGCTTTGGTAGTGTGCAAGTGTTAGTAAAGATACTTTTACTCCACTTACTCATCGTACCTTCAGATCATACACGTAATTGCATTGTTTTAGAGTGTTAGTAAGCAGGTTTAGATCGACTAATTGCCTGTCTTGCTGTGTTTCGTACTAGAAAAAGAGCGTTAGTGATACGTTGAATTATTGTGTGATCATCCTAAATTTATTGAGACTGATTGGTTTAATTTTCCACTTTGTTCTGCGCAGACCGCGACAGATTTTGGTGCCTCCTGTGAGGTTGGCATAAAGCATCTTTATTATATTATTATTTTTTTTTAGTAAATCCGTTTCACGGATTTACGAAAATCCTCGACTTATATAGTTAGAATTTTATTTCGAAAATCCTTTTTCCTCTCTTTTATCGGAAACCTAAAAGACTATCTGCCTGAGGCAAAATAAATTGTCACCAAAAATAGGACAAGCTTTAAACTTTTCAGCCTTCGGCGGAAAAACAGTGATTAAAAACAGTCTTAAGTATAGTAAAATATCATTAAATCAACGGATTTACAGCGAAAGCTAATCTGATAGAAATTTGTGTGACAAGACAAAATATAGAAATTCAGGAATACTTTTCTTTGATATTCTTAACAAACAATAGCCGACTTGTCGAAACGAAGAGTAACCAAGCGAATAACCAGGGAAATGAGCCGTGCGACCGAAGAAAACGAAACGAACACTTTGATAAGAGGGCTACAAGATACCTTTCGCATAAGAAATGATGCGAGGATACCGTCGTTCTGCGGGGGAAACCAAGACCCAATGGAATGGCTGGAGGAGTTCAACAGGTCCGCGAAGATAAACCAATATGATAGCGAATATAAGCTTCGTGTGGTCAGCGGATACCTACAGGGAGCGGCTGGACAGTGGTTTAACGAAACCCAAAAAGGACGAAACCCTATCACTCGCTGGAACGACCAAAACCACATATCATTCGAACCCTCCTTTATGACCACCTTCAAGACCACCGCTTTAATAAACCAGTGAAGGTTCGAGTTGCAGATGAAGGTTCAAAAACTGGGCGAAACCGTGGAGCGATATTCAAACGATATCAAGAAACTAATAAGGAGAATTGATAGTGAAAACAGGTGGAGTGAGGACGAAAGGGTCTGGCAGTTTTTAAAAGGACTGCGAAAAGATATCGCCTACCAAGCACGACCACTTATTTTGTCCCAAGAAAACCCCACCTTGGAAACAGCAATTAAAATCGCAAGACAGTTCGAGGAGAACGCCCAAACCTATCCTGAAGACACAGCCGGATACGGCGTTATCGCACCTGCGGGCATGCAAGGACTCGCACCTATACGAAATAGAGATAACGAAAAGGAAGACAGGATAGAACGGATAGTGCAGAAGGCTCTAGCCCCGATAGCCGAAACGTTGCAAAGAATTGTGGAAAAAGAAAGTAGGACAACAAATACGTATCACAGGCGGCCGAATTACAACAACGATAACAGGGAACAAAACGCAAGGAACCGAAACAACACCAACGACCCGTTTCGCTGCTTCACTTGCGGTCAGGCAGGGCACATATCACGAGGATGCCCCATGAGAACAGAATACCAGAGGAACCCTAATACTCTCCCCATCCAAGGACCAACCAGAACCCAAAATAACGCCACGACGAATCAACCTACACCTCAAGCACCCCAAAACGGCACGAGCGGCAACACGTTCGTCACCCAAGAAGAAGAAGTTGGACAGCCCATCACGACCAACTGGAACGAGTTACAGCATTTAAATCACTAATTGCACCTCTGGAGGGTGAGTGTGCGAATAAGACAAACCCCTCGTTCAAAACTGGTGGAGAAACGGCAGAAGGCCTTGGATCTACGAGCAAAGCAGCGACTCAACCCATCGCCAAGAGNGTGAAAACAGGTGGAGTGAGGACGAAAGGGTCTGGCAGTTTTTAAAAGGACTGCGAAAAGATATCGCCTACCAAGCACGACCACTTATTTTGTCCCAAGAAAACCCCACCTTGGAAACAGCAATTAAAATCGCAAGACAGTTCGAGGAGAACGCCCAAACCTATCCTGAAGACACAGCCGGATACGGCGTTATCGCACCTGCGGGCATGCAAGGACTCGCACCTATACGAAATAGAGATAACGAAAAGGAAGACAGGATAGAACGGATAGTGCAGAAGGCTCTAGCCCCGATAGCCGAAACGTTGCAAAGAATTGTGGAAAAAGAAAGTAGGACAACAAATACGTATCACAGGCGGCCGAATTACAACAACGATAACAGGGAACAAAACGCAAGGAACCGAAACAACACCAACGACCCGTTTCGCTGCTTCACTTGCGGTCAGGCAGGGCACATATCACGAGGATGCCCCATGAGAACAGAATACCAGAGGAACCCTAATACTCTCCCCATCCAAGGACCAACCAGAACCCAAAATAACGCCACGACGAATCAACCTACACCTCAAGCACCCCAAAACGGCACGAGCGGCAACACGTTCGTCACCCAAGAAGAAGAAGTTGGACAGCCCATCACGACCAACTGGAACGAGTTACAGCATTTAAATCACTAATTGCACCTCTGGAGGGTGAGTGTGCGAATAAGACAAACCCCTCGTTCAAAACTGGTGGAGAAACGGCAGAAGGCCTTGGATCTACGAGCAAAGCAGCGACTCAACCCATCGCCAAGAGACTACGCTCAGGAAAGGGCAAAAAGATGCCCGAAGAACCTAAACAAAAGAAGAAAAAGGTACCCCCCGTCCGACAACCATACATGACACAGAACGCCCCACCTTATTCTGTTGTCTCTGACCTGCTATCGACGAAGGTTAACATCACCTTGGGACAACTAATGGCGATGCCCCCTTACCGAAGCGAAGTCCGAAAGGCCCTAATACCAAGACGTACGAAAGCTTCAAAGGTTAATCACGCGAATACGGAAGGAAATACACCTATGATGTGTAAGGCACAAGTCGCGGGATGGAAGGTCGAGGTAATACTCGATAGCGGTTCGTCCATCAGCATTGTGTCAAAGAATTTCTTAGAGTCATTAGGACGAAGGATCGAGAAGCCGTCTAATAGAGGAATAATCGGTATCCACGGCGAAAAACGCCCAGCTTGGGAATCGTGACCCAAGTACCGATAAAATTGGGAAGAATAATGGTAACGGTGAACATGGAGGTCATCGATGCGAATGGATACTCCCTCGTCCTCGGCACCGACTGGTTAAGAAGAGCCAAAGCAATCATCGACTATCAAGAATGCAGATTGACGTTAAAGGATGATAAGGGAACGGTAGAAATTCCTTGCAAGAATACTAACGCGATGACGCTAGATAGCGACGACGACGGCAGCAGCGAAGACGAAGAAGAACATGAGGAGAGTGACGAAGATACTGATGAAGAGGAAAACGATGACAAAACAAACTTCGTTGGACTATCGTACAAACTACCTCAGCAGAAAACCAAAACAACATGCAAGATCACCTCCGAAGGGATATGTATTAACTCAGAACACACAACTTGGGAAACTTACGACTACCTTTCGTATTGCTTCAACGAAGTAAGGATGAAAAAGCGTAAGCAAAGACAACGAAAGGCTACGGGATCCAATTCCTATTGTTGGTGTGACAAGTATCTCAAGGTCAACAAAGATAAGTGCGACGAATGCGACAAACGTTTACATAGCTGGGGAGCCGTCTCTATGATACCACGAGACGAAATGCAGGATGTCCGTTGCAACCTAGTCCAAGGGGGAATAGAAAAACTCGAGGAAAATCAGTATAAATCGCGGGTCAACGAAATCATCGGAGAATTCCCAGGCCTGGTAGCAAATGATCTCTCGCAACTCGGAAGGACCAGTCTTCACCAACACACCATAGACACTGGCAAAGCGAAGCCCATAAAGTTACACCCATACCGAACCTCTCCGCGACACCTGGAATTTTTGAAGGAGGAAATAGGTCGTATGCTAGACAATAACCTAATCCAGAAATCGTTCAGCCCTTGGTCCGCGCCCACGGTAATAGTCAACAAGAAAAACGGAAAGTTCAGACTCTGTGTTAACTACCGAAAATTAAACGCCGTCACAAAACTCGATGCTTACCCAGTCCCGCGAATAGCCGATATGCTGGACATCCTGGGACACTCCGCTTTCTTCTCCACGCTGGACCTGGCTTCGGGGTTTTGGCAGGTGGAGGTTGCCCAAGAAGATCGCGAAAAGACTGCCTTCGCCACACCACTCAGGATATACGAATTTCTGGTGATGCCTTTCGGGCTCATCAACGCCCCTGCGACGTTTCAGCGTGTAATGGACCGGGCCTTTCAGGAAGTCGCCTGGAAATTCGTGCTCGTATACATAGATGATATTATCATCTATTCGAGGACCTGCGAGGAACACACAGAACATATAAAGATCGTCTTCACACTTNCCTGGGACACTCCGCTTTCTTCTCCACGCTGGACCTGGCTTCGGGGTTTTGGCAGGTGGAGGTTGCCCAAGAAGATCGCGAAAAGACTGCCTTCGCCACACCACTCAGGATATACGAATTTCTGGTGATGCCTTTCGGGCTCATCAACGCCCCTGCGACGTTTCAGCGTGTAATGGACCGGGCCTTTCAGGAAGTCGCCTGGAAATTCGTGCTCGTATACATAGATGATATTATCATCTATTCGAGGACCTGCGAGGAACACACAGAACATATAAAGATCGTCTTCACACTTTTAAAGGATGCGGGACTAAAAATAAACCTGGAAAAGTGTGATTTCTTTAAAACCAGGTTAGCATTCTTAGAACACGTTATCATGGTCGAAGGGATGACCCCAGACCCAACAAAGATAGAAAAGGTACAACACTACCCTGTCCCGGTGGATAAAACGAACATTCGCGCATTTATAGGACTTGCGTCCTATTACAGAAGATTCGTCAAAGGATTCGCCACGATTGCGAAGCCTTTACACAACCTAACGAAAAAGGATGCCCCTTTCGAATGGGGCCACGAACACCAACTCGCATTCGACTCTCTCAAAAAACACCTAATATCAACACTTATTATGACTTACCCGGATTTTTCGAAACGATTCACGCTTGCCACTGATGCGTCCGACTGGGGTATTGGAGTAGTGCTCTCCCAGAAAGACGAAGAGAACCATGAACACCACATCGCCTATGCCAGTCATCTTCTAACCGCCACGGAACGAAACTACACCGTCGTCGAAAGGGAATGTCTTGCCGCTATCTGGGCCGTACGAAACTTCAGGCACTACCTGCACGGTCCTAAATTCGATTTATACACGGACAATCTAGCCCTCACCTGGTTGAAAAACCGTCCACAGCCAAAAGGAAGAATCGCCCGATGGATTTTCGAGCTATCTGAGTATGACTATGAAATCATCCACAAGCAAGGAAGGCTTAACGCCAACGCCGACGCCCTCTCCAGAACCAAACACTAAGACTAAGAAGAAATAAAGGAACTCAGATACACATCGAAAGGAAATCTGCGAAACTCCTAAAAAAAAAAAAATATAAAATAAATAATATAAATAATAATAACAATATATAAGGCGCAAATAATGGACACGGACACCTACAACCAAATCATCGAATACTTAATGAACCACACATTCCCACAAAATTGGACTAGTGAANTTAAAACCAGGTTAGCATTCTTAGAACACGTTATCATGGTCGAAGGGATGACCCCAGACCCAACAAAGATAGAAAAGGTACAACACTACCCTGTCCCGGTGGATAAAACGAACATTCGCGCATTTATAGGACTTGCGTCCTATTACAGAAGATTCGTCAAAGGATTCGCCACGATTGCGAAGCCTTTACACAACCTAACGAAAAAGGATGCCCCTTTCGAATGGGGCCACGAACACCAACTCGCATTCGACTCTCTCAAAAAACACCTAATATCAACACTTATTATGACTTACCCGGATTTTTCGAAACGATTCACGCTTGCCACTGATGCGTCCGACTGGGGTATTGGAGTAGTGCTCTCCCAGAAAGACGAAGAGAACCATGAACACCACATCGCCTATGCCAGTCATCTTCTAACCGCCACGGAACGAAACTACACCGTCGTCGAAAGGGAATGTCTTGCCGCTATCTGGGCCGTACGAAACTTCAGGCACTACCTGCACGGTCCTAAATTCGATTTATACACGGACAATCTAGCCCTCACCTGGTTGAAAAACCGTCCACAGCCAAAAGGAAGAATCGCCCGATGGATTTTCGAGCTATCTGAGTATGACTATGAAATCATCCACAAGCAAGGAAGGCTTAACGCCAACGCCGACGCCCTCTCCAGAACCAAACACTAAGACTAAGAAGAAATAAAGGAACTCAGATACACATCGAAAGGAAATCTGCGAAACTCCTAAAAAAAAAAAAATATAAAATAAATAATATAAATAATAATAACAATATATAAGGCGCAAATAATGGACACGGACACCTACAACCAAATCATCGAATACTTAATGAACCACACATTCCCACAAAATTGGACTAGTGAACGACGACGACAACTAAGGCAGCAGGCAAACCACTATATAGTACAAAAGAATATATTATTTAGGCGAAACAAAAATTTGGACCCAGTGCGAGTGATATTGAAAAATGATATATCGAAAATACTTTACAACATGCACAACATACCGAATGCGGGACATTTCGGTGTAAGAACGACAATAGACAAGACCCGACAACGATACTTCTGGCCCACGATGAACGCAAACATAAAGAATTATATAGAAACTTGCGACGTGTGCCAGCGACAAGGAAAATCTGTTCGCACCGAAGAACTACGACCAATAAAGGTGGGACAAGCCTTCGACCGAATAGGCATAGACATCGTGGGACCTCTAAAACCAACATCCACGATGAAAAGATACATAGTAGTGGCCACGGATTACTTCACGAAGTGGCCAGAAGCGAGAGCAATCGAGAAAGCCGATTCGATAACCGTCGCCTGGTTTCTTTACGACGAAATCATTTGTCGTTACGGTTGCCCAAGAGAAATATTGTCCGATAGAGGAACGGTATTCATTAGTCAAATAGTAGCCAACTTGGTGAACATAATGGGGGCCCATCACAGACTCGCGTCTACGTACCACCCGCAAAGTAATGGGTTGACGGAGCGATTCAATCAAACATTATGTAGAGCCTTGGACAAGGGCATATCAGAAACGAAACACGACTGGGATGTGTTAATACCCCCAGCCCTCTTTGCGTACCGAACGATCAAAAATAGGACAACGAAGCACGAACCCTTCTACTTGCTCTACGGCCGAGAGCCCACTTTACCCATAGAACTCGACATCGTCACTTGGCCAGCCGAGGAGATCGACGAAGACCAATACGAGGACCTAGTTAGTAGGAGGATCAGCGAGATCGTGGGAGAATTCGCCGATAATAAGATCAAGGCCTCCAAAAATATAAAGAACGCCCAAACGAACCAAAAAAGCTTTACGACAAAAGGGTCAGAGCGGTGACATACAAAACCAACGATATGGTGTTGGAATATCGCTCAGACTTACAGAACATCCACGGCGACAAATTTCGAAACAAGTGGTCAGGCCCTTTCTTTATCCATCATGTTTTAGGAAATGGATTATATGTACTACGAACCATAAGCGGAGAGATACTCAACCATCGCCCCGTACATGACAACCGATTGAAACCTTACAGACAAAGAGACTTCATCACACTTGAGATGACAGGGATGATAGGAGATACACAGTAATGGAAAGAGCTGAAATTTTATTTTATATGAAAACTTACACCAGGATCCCTCCCCAACCCACCAAAACCCCAACATGAACACCCTCACCGAAAACTTTTATGAAAACGTTCACAAGATACAAGAGAACCTACTAACGATATCAGAAGAAGCACAATTAATTATAGACTATACCGGAGTGTACCTAGCACTAGAAAATAGCGTGGTAAGAATCGAAAGGCCCGCCAACAACGACGCACTATTAAAGTACACAATGGACGCTATGACCGCCCCTGAGGAAGGATATGACCTCACAGAAGCTGTACACGACCACGACTTAGAAGGACTAGCGTCAATAGCGGCGAACCCAACCAATGAAAATGGGCAAAGGATAAATGCGTACCGACGGCTTGGAAACTATATACATGGTACTCAAACAAGGCAGACAGTCACAGCGGTGAAACAAGAGCTCCAGGAACGATCCCACCAAAACGGCCCACGTATGTACCAAATATCTTTAAGGATAGGGGCATTTTTTCAGGAAGTCGGGACGCCCTACACAAGAAAATTTCGCCACATCACCCCTGACTGGATCTATAGATTGCCAAAATCAGAGTTTGAGAGATTCCTGCAATTGTGCGGAACCATGAGGTTACAAATGACGGAAGAGGTAGCGAGTGCAGAACTTTGGTCGCGGGAGCTCCCAATTGAAGAAGGAAATGTCTAAGGTGGCACAAAATTAACCGAAATCACGAGTGATGAAATGGGATGAGATGTGTTACTATTTTCCTCGTGTTTCATCATTCATCCATGATGAAGATAATTGTTTATTCATCCCCGGTGATGATGAAGGTAAATAAAGAAGAAAATATAAAATAGCTGCGGTTTTGAAAGAAGAAAAGGAGATTCCTTTTGGGTGAAAAACATTTTTTTATTCATTATATACAAAAAGATTCTAATAATTTCCTACAATTTTAATTAATTAATAATAGTAATAAAAATAGTTCCAAAATATTTCTTTTCCTTTTATTTTTTTTGTAAAAAAAAACTTTTCTTTTGATTGATAATAAAAATAATAAATAATTCTTCGCAATAGTTAATTTCAGTGATAAATGAGTTCATAGTGACTCAATAATTCTAAAAAAACATTTCTTGTAATAAAATAAACTCTTGTATATAACAAAAGTNATAAGATACGCCAAAGCAGTAATATATCGCTTCTGTTATATCCGATATTCAACTTTAAATATAATAAACTATTCTTTTATTTCTTGGCAAGTTACATCAAAAGGTCTACAATAGCTTTGGTAGTGTGCAAGTGTTAGTAAAGATACTTTTACTCCACTTACTCATCGTACCTTCAGATCATACACGTAATTGCATTGTTTTAGAGTGTTAGTAAGCAGGTTTAGATCGACTGATTGCCTGTCTTGCTGTGTTTCGTACTAGAAAAAGAGCGTTAGTGATACGTTGAATTATTGTGTGATCATCCTAAATTTATTGAGACTGATTGGTTTAATTTTCCACTTTGTTCTGCGCAGACCGCGACAGTAATCACTTTATAATAATTTAATGAAAGTTTTATAAATAATTTCTGTTTTTTACATAGATATCAACAAAATATTATATTATATTTTTATAACAAATTCTTTAAATCGAATTTTTTTGTTTTCATATTTTTTTATAACAGCTTATTTATCTTTACGTATCTTTTTATGTATAAACTTATCTCGATGATTATATATTTTATTTATTTTTATGGTCATAATTTCTTTAATAAATAAATTTACATTTTTCTTTAAAAAAAACCAATGGTACATAGTATAAAAAGAGTTTCATAACTTGATTATTTTAGAAAGAAAAAATTGTTGAATGTTTACGATAAATAAATGACTTAGATCTTCTATTCAGTTAAAAATTCAATTGAAGAAAGCAAATATTGTATCATTTAAATTCATCAAATATTGTTCGCATACTTTTTTTCAGTTTGTTTCAAAAAATTATAAAATGTCAAGTTTGTTAATTAATCTAATGTCAGATGAATTAAACTTATTTACTTTTAATTTTTTTTATCTATATTTATTATATTTATTATTTTTGCACAAAAAAAAAAAAATTAAATAAATATTTTAAATTCAAATGGAGACATTGGATCAGTATGAAATTTTTTGTGAAGTACTATTATGAATCATTTCATTTAGTAAATCTAGTATTACATATTTACAAGGGTCAAGAGTCAATAATTAATGATTTTGATTTTTTATGAATTTTGATTTTTTTTTTGACATTACACAATCGATAATCTAAGAATAAAATAAAATGGTAGTCCGGAAACTATATTACGGTGGGAGTGAGACTTTTTTTGCTGAATCGCGGGATTTTTATCGATCGTAATGTAGATTAATTGTGCGATAACTGATGATAAATTTTTAAATACTTTACTAATGTCTCCAGAATCATTCAGATCTTTCAATTCGCTAGCCAGCGAGTACGATACAAAAAAAAATATATACAGTATTTATATTTTTGACGTTACACCTTTTTCGGAACCAATTACAATCTCTTTATCCCCCGCATTTGTGAAGAGTTTACTTCTCCCTATGGTGCAACTCATCTAAAGACCTGAGTCGTTAATAGAACATGTGATTTTCATGTGATTTAAAGTATGAAAATTGCCTTTTTAAAAAATATTTTTATTTATTTAATTTCATTATTTTTATTATTATCTTCATCAATTTCATCAATATTACTTTCATTATTTTCACCAATTTTATCAATATTTTTTTTAACTTTTTTAATAAATAAATCATTGTATGTATACCAATAATTTTAATTATATTACTTTAATAATATGATATTATTCATAAAAACTCTTTTCCGCTGATCATTTGGACCACTATTTCCAAAAGACGTTCGCAAGTATAAATTACACCTTAATTAAAAGTAATTTCTATCCATTTTATAATTACTATTCTTTAATCTAATAAATTATTATTAATTCTGAAAATGTTTATCGTAAAATAGCCAATGTGGTGGCCGATAATGAAAAAATTGATTAGGATAATCTGATCTGATAATAATGACGATGATGAGGATTTGTTGATGATGGTGATCTGATGAAGAAGAAATCGTAGTGAGAGTAGATGATGACATATTTAATTGCCATTTCCTCCATTTGACAAAGTAGTTTCAGAAATAAAATTTATAAATGTGTTATCGTAAACACCAGGATCTGGAGCTATACATATATATAAAACAATAATAAAAATAATAATATATAATAGATAATAAATTAAATAGAAATAATAATAGATAATAATAAATAATATAAATAATAAATAACAATTAAATAATAATATAAAATAAAACATACTTGTTCGATAATCCGACTAGAAACAAAAGTTCAAGTGTTATTCAAATTATTTATAGAAATTCCCTAAATAGTATTATTAGAAAATATTCCTACGTGTCGAGTGGAATTATAAATATTTGGCATTCTCCAATCATAAAAACTTCCATTATTATCATAAATTCTACCGGAAATTATGTGATCTGATTCGTCAATAAAGTTTTCTTATCTCGGACAATTAATTCTTCCAAGTCCGAATTATCAAAATTATTATTATTGTAAACATTAATTGTGTTGGTATTAATCATTTCTCCACTTCTTAAAAATTATAAATTTAAAAAAGTCTTTCTCCCATAAATATCCACTTGATAAATAAGACGATTACAACCGAATGATGTATATCGAATGAAAATAAGATGATCTCGTTTTGATTAAATATTTGAAATGGACCTAAGGGTATAAAATTTACGAATAATAAAAATATATTTTTTATATTTTATTGAGCTGTCACTGTACCATATCATCCATCTTCCAATGGAAATATTGATATATAATTTCGACAAATATTTAATTTTTTTTTAATCAAAATAAATAGTAAATAATTAAATAATAAATAATTAATTACTAAATTTCTTCAGTAATAATTGACTTGTCACATTTAGATTGAGGATTTAAATTTTGAACAATAATTACATCATCACAAATTTCTCCTAAAGGTAATCACAAATTATTAAAAATCATTATTATTATTATTAAAATTATTTAAATATAAAAATATTAAATAAAATAAAATAAAAATTTCTAAATTTGAAATTAAACTAAATGCGATTCCAGCTTGGTTTAATTTATCTGATAATAATAGGTATTCATCGGTATTATTACTATTAACATCTACCTTTAATATTGATCAATTAATCTTAATCGTATCATTGAATTGGTACAATTACTTGAAATCCGTTAATGATATGAAGATATTAATGTTAATTCTGTTGATAAGTTTGATGATAATAATATTGATCTCGATGCTGTTGATGTTGATGATGTTAATGGTTATTATTATTATTGTCGTTGTTGTTCAATAATTTTATGATTATCGAAAAAATTTTAGAAGAAAACGCGGAATGGTAACGATGATATATGTTGATCAAAATATGACATGATAAGGCTGAAAATAAAGTTACAATGTAATGTGCCAAATGTATTGCTGTGTGCACACTTCATAAATTTTAATAAATTTAATAAATCTTAAATTCAACTTTATGATAACTACGTATACTATGTATATTAATGAATATGTAAGTACCTTGATGCCTCCTCTTACAATAGATGTATTATAAATTCAAAATGAAAGATTAATCATTTCCCTCGATAATACTATATATACAATGTTTCCCTGAGATGGATTAAATCAGAAATCTATAGTCAACTATAGATACTAAGAAAGTCTGAACAGGCACCATTGATATCTCTATCAATAAATAGATTACATCCTCCACCTAAAACCTTTCTCCTTATAATTTCCTATGGCATTCATTGCAAGGTTCTTGTTTCAATGTTTCAAAGATGCATCTATGTCTATGCTTTAAGACAATTAAATAAGCTTTTGCAAATCTTGGTGATCAACTGTTTATTATCGCCAAGCAAACATTTTTAATATTGTGTCAATCCCAATGTTGGCCTATGACCAATTATGACCTATTGGTCAATTATAGTTATGACCATATGACATGACCTATAGTAAATTATGACCTAAAATGTCCATCACTGGTAATCCAGGTTATATTTGAAATAGATCACGATGTGAAAATGATTTGATAATAATAATAAATTCGAATCATATATCAAGAAATTCATATTATGCTAATCTCTATGTGAATGTGCTTATATGAGATAGTGCATCCATAAAAAAATTAATTAAATTTTTAATGAACATTATATATTTGATATTATCATTATTATATGACTTTTGGATCGAGTGAATAGTTTATTTCAATTTATTGCCCATTGCAATGATTTTTCTAATGAACGAATTTTTTTGTCCTAGTTTTTTTCTTTATTCTTTGAATTATAATATTTCTAAAACAATTTCGCTTAAATGAACATATAATTTTTTCGCAAATGAATAAATGTAAATAAGAGGATTTTTTTTTTGGTTCATAAGTTCTTCCGTTTCTATTTTTATTTAAATAAAATGGTTGTGATTTTTTATACTAGAAAACACATCAAATGTATAAAATGCAACAGAAGACGACGTATTAATAATTCGCATATATGTTACTATTGTTATGGCATTAATTCTCTAGTTGCTAACAGTGGCAATATGAACATTGATAGTTTCATCAAAAGAACGCAGTCACCAAATAATAGAACTTATGATCCCCATTTGATATGGGTTCCTTTTGAAGAGTTTAAAGATGTAAAGAAAATCGGGCAAGGGGGTTTCAGTCAAATTTTTAAAGCTACTTGGAAAATCCAAAGTGATATAAACTATGACGGTAACGTTAAGCGGTCGTCAAAACAAGAAATTGTTTTGAAAGTACTAAATAACTCCCAGAATGTGGATACAGAATTTTTAAATGAGGTAATAATGATTTATTTATTGTTTTTAATTATTTTAATTTATTAATATTTATTTAATGCATTTGAAAAAATATAGTTGAAACATACATTTCANTTTGTCCTAGTTTTTTTCTTTATTCTTTGAATTATAATATTTCTAAAACAATTTCGCTTAAATGAACATATAATTTTTTCGCAAATGAATAAATGTAAATAAGAGGATTTTTTTTTTGGTTCATAAGTTCTTCCGTTTCTATTTTTATTTAAATAAAATGGTTGTGATTTTTTATACTAGAAAACACATCAAATGTATAAAATGCAACAGAAGACGACGTATTAATAATTCGCATATATGTTACTATTGTTATGGCATTAATTCTCTAGTTGCTAACAGTGGCAATATGAACATTGATAGTTTCATCAAAAGAACGCAGTCACCAAATAATAGAACTTATGATCCCCATTTGATATGGGTTCCTTTTGAAGAGTTTAAAGATGTAAAGAAAATCGGGCAAGGGGGTTTCAGTCAAATTTTTAAAGCTACTTGGAAAATCCAAAGTGATATAAACTATGACGGTAACGTTAAGCGGTCGTCAAAACAAGAAATTGTTTTGAAAGTACTAAATAACTCCCAGAATGTGGATACAGAATTTTTAAATGAGGTAATAATGATTTATTTATTGTTTTTAATTATTTTAATTTATTAATATTTATTTAATGCATTTGAAAAAATATAGTTGAAACATACATTTCAACTCAGTGGATGCATAATTAAATGTCAAGGAGTAACGCAGGATCCACAAACAAAAAATTATGCTCTTGTTTTGGAATATGCGCGAAATGGAGATTTGCATCATTTTATACATAAAAACTTCGAAAATTTTACATGGAGTGTTAAAATTCATTATTTAAATTGTATTATTAGAGGAATTAATGAAATTCATGATAAGAAAATTGTACATCGAGATTTACATAGTGGTAACATTCTTGTTAATAATAATTATCGTTATTATGACTATGGTAATTATCCAATAATTTCAGATTTAGGATTTAGTCAACCAGCATCTATTGATTCAAATCTTTCAAGAGAATCTCAAATATATGGAATAATTCCATATATGGCTCCAGAATTATTTAAAAATCAATCATATTCATATGCAACAGATATTTATAGTTTTGGAATGATTATGTGGCAATTGACATCAGGACATAGACCATTTCATGATCGAGAACATGGACCAAAACTTATATTAGATATTTTAGATGGAAAGCGACCAGAAATCACTGAAGATACACCAGAATGTTGGACTAATTTAATGAAACGATGTTGGCATCCTGATCCCTCTCAACGACCAACAATACAAAAAATTAGCGAATTATCAAAAGAATTTAAAAGTTATTGTTCTGAAGATTTTACCAAAAAACATTATTCAGAATTTAACGAAGCTGAAAAAAAACGACTTGAAATGGTTAAATCCAAAAAACCATTTGTAAAAAATCCAGGATATGAGCATCCTAATTCTAGATATTATAGCACATCATTAAATTCTATGTTAGAATCTATTAATTCAACAATAACAGGTGTTTATTGGTTTAAATGATTTTTATAATGAAATAATTCATTTTATTAAAATTTCTTATACATAATTTCTATAGATCTATTCTCTAATGATAATTTATTCTCGAATGATCGTTTTGATATAATGGATTTCAAGTAAGAATTAATATACTTCAGTTACTAATCGATGTCACTAATTTATCTAATTATTAATAATTTTCAAATAGTTCTAATCAAAAGAATAATTTCGAAAATTCAAACCATAATTTAAGTGCGAAAAATTCTAAAAAACATTTTTTGGATGAATTACTGCAAAAAGAAAATATTGAAGATCAAAGTAATATTTTTTAAATTTTATAACAATTTAATTATTTTTAATTATTTTTTATTAATTTGTATTAATTTGTATTTTTACCAAACAGATGACTTTAAACGAAGAAAATTTGTTGAATATTTTAATGAATGTTTTGTAGATTATAGAAGTAAAAGTAAAAATAAAAAAAATAAGTAATTTATTGAAAATAATTTTTATTAATAATTTTATCGATACCTTCAAGAAGAATTACTTGATAATTTGGTGAAAGCGTATAATTCTATAACAATTTCTTTAAATTCTAATTTATTTTCTTTATTTTCTTTATTTTATAACAGCTTATTTATTTTTATCTTTTTATNCAAATAGTTCTAATCAAAAGAATAATTTCGAAAATTCAAACCATAATTTAAGTGCGAAAAATTCTAAAAAACATTTTTTGGATGAATTACTGCAAAAAGAAAATATTGAAGATCAAAGTAATATTTTTTAAATTTTATAACAATTTAATTATTTTTAATTATTTTTTATTAATTTGTATTAATTTGTATTTTTACCAAACAGATGACTTTAAACGAAGAAAATTTGTTGAATATTTTAATGAATGTTTTGTAGATTATAGAAGTAAAAGTAAAAATAAAAAAAATAAGTAATTTATTGAAAATAATTTTTATTAATAATTTTATCGATACCTTCAAGAAGAATTACTTGATAATTTGGTGAAAGCGTATAATTCTATAACAATTTCTTTAAATTCTAATTTATTTTCTTTATTTTCTTTATTTTATAACAGCTTATTTATTTTTATCTTTTTATTTATAAATCTCTTGATTATATTAATTAGAAACTGGTGATTGTCACCACCAGGCAAAATTAAATTTACTTAATAATCCGAAGGTCATGTCGTCTGTTTTTTTTAATAATAACCAATCAATATTGCTTACTTTTTATTCTCGTGTAAAAATAGACGACCTTTTTACGATTAGAAAATTTTCTAGTGAAGTCTATCAACAACATTTATTTTTAAAAGTATTTTATTTGATATTATTATAGTGACTCTTGGAATCTGAAACCCCATCTAATGATTGAATTTTTTTGTTCTTATTCTTTATGTTTAATCGGGAAATTCATTGATTACCTATTATATTATAATTAAAATTAGGTAATTTCAATTTTATATCCAAATGGAGATTTGTATACGTGCATCAGATATTTATGTTTTAGGACCAATGATCGGAAAATTTTTTATTGGTACACAATCGTGTTTCTTTTGATCTAATGATCTTTCTTCTTTCATATTTACATTTGGAGAAATCTATTTATGGAAAAAATTTTATGTAAACAATACATGATATGATTTTAGCCAATTAAAATTCAATAAAGTATATTCACGTGTTTATATAAAAATTTCAAGAATTATATCGATATTATTTTTAATATATTTATATAAACTTCAGATTCACCAATTTATCTTTATTATTAATAATTTTCAAGTACGTCAACTATCTGTGTTACATTATTAATTTTGAAAATTCAGACCATAATTCAAGTGCAAAAAATTCTAAAAAACATTTTTCGGATGAATTACTGCAAGAAAACATTGAAGATCAAAGTAATATTTTAAATTTAATTATTTTTAATTATTTTTTGTTAATTTATTCAAGTGCAAAAAGTTCTAAAAAAATTTTTTAAATTAATTGTTGAAGAAATCATTGAATATCAAAGTAATTTTAAATTTTAATTCTATATCAAAATTTTTTTATTATTTTTAATTATTTTCATTTATTGTATTTTCCAAACAGGTGACTTTAAAATAAGAAAATTTGTTGAAAATTTTAATGAATGTTTTGTAGCCGAAGGTATTGATAAATTATTAATAAAATTTATTTATTTCTTATTTTCAATAAATCACTTATTTTTATCTTATTTTTACTTTTACTTCTATAACATGCAATTAGATAATGAAGAATAATCACTTTATAATAATTTAATGAAAGTTTTATAATCTGTTTTTTACATAGATATTAACAAAATATTATATAACAAATACTTTAAATCGAATTTTATTTTATTTTATTTTATTTTCATATTTTTTTTATAACAGCTTATTTATTTTTACGTATCTTTTTATTTATAAACTTATCTCTTTAGTTTTTTTTAAAGAAAAACGTAAATTTATTTGTTAAATAAATTATAACCATAAAAATAATGATACATAGTATGAAAAGAATTTCATAACTTGATTATTTTATCAAGAAGAAATTGTTGAATGTTTACGATAAATAAATGATTTAAGATCAGATTAATTTTCTATTCAGTTAAAAACTCAATTAAAGAAAACAAATATTGTATCATTTAAATTTATTAATATAGTTCGCGTACTTTTTTTTTAGTCAGATTTAAAACTCTACATTTTATAATTTTTTGAAACAAACTAACTTATTTGCATTTTGATTTGTTAATCTAATGTCGGATGAATTAAACTTATTTAATTTTAATTTTTTAATCTATATTTATTATTTTTGCATAACGTAACAAAAAATAAATAAATAAATATTTTAAATTCCAATGAAAAAATTGGATTAGTATGAAATTTATGTGAAGTATTATTATCTATCAATCATTTCATTTAAGTAAATTCGATATGATAAATAAATAAAATTAAATCTGTTTACAAGAGTCAAGAGTCAATGATAATTTTTAACAAAGAATGATTTTGAGATTTAACAGTAAAAATCGGCTTTTGAATGAAATATCTTAATCCAGACAATGCAAAAGACAACGGTGCGATGTTACATTAATGATTTTATGAATTTTATTTTGATTTTTTTTAACATTACACGCTTATCGATAATCTAAGATGTGAACAACACCAGGATAAAATTGTCATCATAAAGGCCCAGCCCACTGAGAATTATATAATTTTCTATGATGCTAATAATTTCCTCTGAAATACTATACGAAAAAATAGTCATTAGCTTCATCGGGAAACCGCAATATACGTAAACCTACGTACGTAATTTTATGAGACCTACGTAGATTTACGCGTAAATTTACGTAATTTATACGGATCATATATTACGTGCGTAAACTTACGTAAGTATACGCAATTATACATAAATTTACATAGGTCTCGTAATATGATGTTGCAAGTCCAGAAAGTGTTTCATTGCAAATTGCGGCCACAACCAAAAAATACCTTAATTGAGTAGTGCCGAGTCTCCGATACTTTTTCGTTGGCATTTCTTTCAAACTGAGATACGTTAGTTTCTTTTAAGTGAGTTCGTAACGTTTTTGTTTAGGCTCGGAGATTGTTATGAGAGAAATAAGTATATCTTTGTTTTTTTTGCTGAATCGTGTGATCTTTATTAATTGTTAACTGATAATCGATACTAATATCTCCGCCCAAAGCAAAAAAATATATATATATATATATTTTATTTTTATTTATTTTTAGATACAATTATAATCCCTTTATTTTCCACACTAGTAAAGAGTTTATTTCTCCTTCTACTATCTAGTACATCCATATTTGTTTTTGATAATTTGCTTAGTGAATTTCTAATCACATTCTCACTATTTGTAGGATGCCATTGCATTGGGAATTTTTAGAATTTTTCTGGTTATACCTGGTTTCTTTTGTATAGGAATCTCTGTTTCACTTATTGTTGAAAAAATTGCAAATGCCATAGAAAAGGCACTCAACCTGAAATTGACATTTTGGGTGATAAGTTTTTCCCTTGATCTATAGTTATAAATCACTTCAAAGAAATTTTTCAACCAGACAAAAATCAATTACACTGACCAGAATTACATCAACAAAAGTTAGTTGTGGCGTCATATCATTGATGTTCCTTCTAATGTTAAAGATTTTTCAAAGTATTTGGGAAAGCTATTGACTTTGCATTTGAGGAGCATATCTTTTTTACAAAACAATTGATATGGAAATTGGACAATACTGACAATGAGCTTTATATCATCACTGTATTTTTATAACAAGCAAAAGTTTTTACCCTAATTTCATTCTTAATAGATAAATCTGATAATCTGATGTGGGAGAGATCCATGGAAGCTTTTCAACATGCCGCTAATATGTCTAAAGCCAAATATGACAAACTGTAATTATTGTATATGATAATATCGACTAAAGGGCTTTTAAGAATCCAGAAATCCTTGACATCCAAGATGAGCAAAAGATAATGCTAACAACAGTATTTGTAGTAGTGAAGCAAAGTCCTTAAAAGAATGGAATGTAAGTATAGGTACCTATTTTTTTGTTTTTGAAGGAAATAAAATAGCTTACATTGTGATCTTTATTTTAGCTCATAGTACCTGGTCACGAGCAAAGCCAGTGATTAAAATTGGTGATCTTAGTAAGTAAGAATCAATAAAATATCTAATATGCAAGTGCAAGATCAAAGAAGAAGCAGAAAAATTATATGAATTGATTGGTAGTTGTGTTGTGATAATCATCTTGCTGGACTACTCTTTGAAGGTAGGAATTTGTTCATTAATAAATTTTACACTGAAGCAATTCTGCTTTGAATCACTATGGCTCTTTCCTCTTCAATGCCAATAAACAGCAAATTTTTCCAAAGTCAAGAAGAAATTTGATTTTGAAAACTTCAAGATAAATCATGTTGTGAGGCAGGAAAGTATTTAATTAATGCATTATTGAAGTCAAAAGAGTTAATACCTATTTATTTAGAAAACACTTTAGTGATGGTGAATACAATGAAGTTATAGAAGCAAATGTATTCACATATTATCCATCAAAAGATATTGTGACTATACATTGATTTTGAATTTTTGTCTTTTTGAAATTTATGCAGAATTTATTCTATATATGGAAGTAAAAAAAGTACCTAGTTATATATATTTTTAATTAAAGAATTTATCTAGGTAGTCAAAAAATTTCAGTTCTTAAGTAAAATAATTTCATCTTCTATGAAAAACTATTTTGACTTTTGACTTCAAAATTGCAATTTCAGGATTCCAAAATAATTTTGTGTGCAAGTATAATTGTGACTAGTGTTGTTAAGTCCAAGCTGAACCAGTTTAACTTGAGAGTTTCAAGTCATTGATTCAGTTTGATTTCAAGCCAATTAACTTGTGGTTTGACTTAACTTGATTATTTCAAGTTGATAGAAAGTTAATGGAGCTGATGGGACCAAATAGAATCATATGATTATATATATATATTATTAATCATTGACTCTATTGATCCCATCAATTTCGTTGGGACTGATAGAACTGATGGGACCGATGGAACTGATGGAACTGATAGAACTGATGGGACCGATGGAACTGATGGAACTGATAGAACTGATGGGACTAATAGGACTGATAAGACCAATGAAACTGATAGGTTAAAACCGAATTATTAATGTCAATCCCATTGACCCATCAGTTTCATCAATTTCATTGGGACCAATGGAACTGATAAACTACTAATGTCATTAATTTTTCTATCAGCCCCATCAGTTCCATTGACTTGAACAGTTCAGTCCAGCTTGGTTTGACTTGTACTTTCAAGTTGATGGGATTCAGTTTAGCTTGACTTGTCAACTGTTTGGCTTGACTTGAGTCTCAAGTCAGACCAAGCCAGATCAAGCCAGACTGTTAACAACACTAATTGTGACCTTTCAGTCCCAATCAATAGAATTATACATTAAGACAAATGCTGATAAATTTGGTGTGAAACTAATTCATTTCACTGATTAAGATCTAATCAAGCAAAAACCTCCAATCAAATGAACACTAAATGGAATTAGAATCCATGAAAAATCTTTTGTGCATGTTAAAGACTCCAAAGCCCAGATTTGCTATAGGTTAAAAATTCAGTTATTTCGGAAAGGCTCTCTTGCAGAATATATCCTTTACATAGTCTAAAACAAATTAGCTGTAGAAATTTTTTGAAATGTAAGAGAACAAAGAAATGATATGATGCAGAGACTTGCATCAAATAGCCTGGGATCTGTATACTTTGTGTCGTATATTTCATGTATTCCTCTAAAAAATCATTTATTAGTAAAATTTGGAGATTAGCAGGAGGAAAAAATAAAACAATGCAATAGCAATACTTTCCATTTACTCTTACCATTACATTTAATTTTCACAATATTCCACTCTGCCAAAAAATTTATTGTGAGGTCCTTGATCATTACACAAACTTCCTGATGGACCTTCATACCCATATTACTACTTTTACAACACTACTACTTCTTCCAACTCCAACACTATACATGTTATCCAAATTGCCTGAAATTTAGGATTTGGAATTTGGGATTTTGAAAAATAATTTGGGCAACATGTATATTCAACATCACAAACACTATTACTATTTTCTTTACTTTTCTTTTTGCTCAATTTACTACCACTAAATAATCCTTTCTTTAACAATATAGGTCTATTAGATGATGGTTTTGATGACATCGATTGTTTTTCGGGAGGAGTTAGATCAAACTGTTCAATCAATAGATTATTACTTATTCTATTAGTTGGTGAAGTTGTTATTGGTGCCGAAGTTATATGGGTGATGATAATTGTCCTTCTTCAACTTTTATATCGGTGTACTTTTTAATTTCCTTTATTTTCTTTATTTTCCTCTTCTGATGACATTTTATTATTATTATCCTTATTGTTATTATCATCACCACTCATTGGAGGATCTTCAATTTCAGTGATACTATCAATTAATTTCATCGAAGGTACAGTTTTTACAGTAGGAACTAAACTTTCATCAGTAAGATCTTACGCCTTCACCTATTAATCCATGGTCTTTATTATAATAAATATTATCATATTCATCTCTACCTACTTCTTCTCTTTCCTCCTCTTTATTACAAACACTATCATCATTATTATAAGAAATTTCTGATGATTTTGGATTGTGTTTATAAATTTTATATGGTAAATATGCTATGTATAAAAGTTTAACCAAAATGATGCTAATGTAAGTACCAGTGTTAACTACTGTCTCGTTGATATATAACTATAATAAATAATTAATAATAATTATATTATTCCTAAAAACTCTTTCCGCTGATCATTTGGACCACTATTTCCAAAAGGACGTTCGTTGATCAAAAGTACTTTCAATGAAATCAAATTCTAATGTATAATTATTATTCTTAATCTAATAAAATTATTATTAATTCCTGAAAATGTTTGTCTTAAAATAGTGGTTGATAATGAAAAAATTGAATTAGGATAATCTAATAATGGTGATAATGATGATGAAGAAATCGTAGTGGGAGTAGATGATGACATTTGACAAAGTAATTTCAGAAATAAAATTTATAATAATTTTTTTGATATCATTGGAATTAATAAATTCGGATTTTTGGGCGTGGAATTTATAAATGTGTTATCTTAACCATCAGGATCTGAAGCTATATTATAAAATAATAATAATTGATTAGAAATAATAATAGATAATAGATAGATAAAATAATAATAAATAATAATAATAATAATAATAATAATAATAATAATAATAATAATAATAATAATAATAATAATAATATAAAAAAAAATAAAAAAAAAAATAATAATAAAAAATAATAATAATAATAATAATAATAATAATAATAATAATAATAATAATAATAATAATAATAATAATAATAATAATAATAATAATAATAATAATAATAATAATAATAATAATAATAATAATAATAATAATAATAATAATAATAATAATAATAATAATAATAATAATAATAATAATAATAATAATAATAATAATAATAATAATAATAATAATAATAATAATAATAATAATAATAATAATAATAATAATAATAATAATAATAATAATAATAATAATAATAATAATAATAATAATAATAATAATAATAATAATAATAATAATATAAAAAAAAATAAAAAAAAAATAATAATAATATAATAAAATAATAATATAATAAATAATAAATAATAATAATATAAAATAAACATACTTGTTCAATAATCCGATAAACTAAAACTAGAAACAAAAGTCCAAGTATTATTCAAGTTATTTATAGCAATTCCCCCAAATAGTATTATTAGGAAACACTCCAACGTTTCAAGTGTAATTATAAGTATTTGGCATTCCCCAATCACCATGAAGACTTCCATTATTATTATAAACTCTACCGGAAATCGTGTAATTTGATTCAATCACATTTTCGGTAAGTATTAAATATCCACCTTTATATAAAGTTTCCGCATTCAAAACATTAATCCTCCTAAATTCAAAATATCAAAATTATTATTTTTTGAAAACATTAATCGTGTTGATATTAATCAATGCTCCACTTCTTAAAAATTCTAAATTTAAAAAAGTCTTTCTCATAAAAATATCCACTTGATAAATAACCGAATGATGCAAATGAGATCGTGCATCCAAATACATTGAATTAAAATAAGATGATCTCGTTTTGATAAATATTTGAAATTTGACCTAAGGGTATAAAATTTACAAATAACAAAATGATAATATACTTGTTATATTATATTGAACTGTCACTATACCATATCCCTCATCTTCCAATGAAAATATTGATATATAATTTAGACTAAAATTTTAAATATTATTTAGTGTACCTGATCTTAATTCATTTATTATTCTTTCACTTCTCTACAATTTATTATTATTTCTCACTAAATATTTAATTTTTTTGATAATAAATCGGATAAATAAATAAATAATAAATTAATTAAAATAAATAATTAATAATTAATTAATAATTAATTAAATTTATTCCATAATAATTGATCTGTCACATTTAGATTGATTTGATCAATATTTACATCATCACAATTTCTTCTAGAGGTAATCACTGATTATTAAAAAATAATAATTATTATTATTAAAAATTATCTAAATATAAAAATATCGAATAAAATAAAATAATAATAAATAATAATAAAAAGAATAATAAAAAAGAAAACCTACTAGGATAATACATTTCCCAACCAATCAACAGTTTTTCCACAAACATTATATCTCGTATTATTTAAAGTATTATAATTATTTCCACAATCACATACAAAATAAGTTATCAAAATGATACGACATAAATATTTATAATAATTAATTCCATCCGTGGCATACAAAGAAGAAGTATCAATTTGATTTTTCAAAGACTTATAAGCTGGTTTAATTTGACAAAAGTTATTTGATAATAATAAGTATTCACCGGTATCTATCTTTAATATTGATCCATCGGTCGTAATTAATCTTAATCGTATCATTGAACCGGTACAATTGATATCATCACCATTACTTGAAATCCGTTAATGATTTGATGATGTTGATGGTAATGCTGTTGATAAGTTTGATGATAATAATATCGATCTCGATGCTGTTGGTGATGATGATGATGATAATGATGTCGATGATTATGTTGATGTTGATGATATCAATCGTTATTATTATTATTATAATAATTTTTTGATTATCGAAAAAATAAAATGCGGAATGATGATAATGATGAAAACACGTTGATCATTCCCTAGACAATGCTTTATATAATTTTTCCTTCAGATTGATTGAATCAGACATCTAATTGGTATAGTTCGATAGAAAGTTGAAGGAAATTCCAAAGGCGCCATTGATATCTCTATTAATAAATAGATTACATCCTCCACACTTAAAGCCTTTCTCCTAATTTCCTATGAATCAACCCACACCAACTACATGTTTTGCTTGTATACGCCTCATATACTATGAATGAATAATGATAACATCAAAGGTACACAAGAGCCAAGAAGCAGTTTTCCTATGCTATTAAATTACAAGATTCTTGTTTCAAAAATGCATCTATGCCTATGCTTTGGTTTAAGACATAAGGTTGCCAAAAGCAAGATAGAGTCAAATAAGCTTTTGCGAGTCTTGGTTGTACGTGCGGTCATGGGTTAATATTAAGTGAATGTACAAACAAGAATAATCTTGATTTCACAGGAGATCAACTTTATTGTCGACCCAAACAAATGTCCATTGGCCAAGCAGACATTTTTAAATGAGTTTTGAATTGCGAATGATCTGTCTATTTTTTTTAATTCATTTACGGGCCAATCTAAAAAAGGAGATTTAAAAGGCTTATGAATTTCCTTATTTAGACGTTTGCCCAAATATATTGAGAGTTGATTTAGGAACAATGACAAATCATTTTTCAATTGGTAAATCTCTATGTAAATGCACCCTGGTTTGATATTTGATATCCAATCAGCTGGATTGCTGGTGCATATATGAGATAGTGACACCAGTACCTATTTTCTATTTAAGAACATTTTCTATTTGATATATTTGATATATTTATGACTCTTGGAATCTGTAAAAAGAAAGGCTATTTCAATTTCATTGCCACAGTACTGTGGTTCTACGAATGAATTTTTATTCCATTTTTTTCTTTCTTAATTCTACGCTCTTTTTCTAAATCGGAAATTTCGTTTAGAATTTTCGAATTAAAATTATAAAGTTCTTTAAAATAAAATGTATGACGTTAAATGAGCATATAATTTTGTAAATGAATTCTTTAAATTTTTTTCAATAAATGTAATAAGAGGATTTTTTTTTTTTTGGATCACCTACAATTAATAGGTTTTTCCGTTTCTTGAATAAAATGCATAAAATAACTGAAATTTTTTTCGCAAGAAACCTTGATGAATACATTAGATGTAGAAAATGCAACAGAAAAGGCATTAATATAAGCCATTATTATTATAGCATGAATTTTCTGCCTAACAGTGGCAACAAAAACATTGATGATTTTATCAAAGGAACACGGTCACA
>PQFF01000316.1:275307-433691 GCA_003547095.1 Diversispora epigaea | reverse complement strand
TAAAGGCACTGCCAGGCGGTCGTCAGAACGAGTTTTTGTTTTGAAAGTACTAAATAACTCCCAAAATGTAGATACAGAATTTTTAAATGAGGTAATAATAATTTATTTATTGTTATTAATTATTTTAATTTATTAATATATATTTATTGCATTTGTAAAAATATAGTTGAAATACACATTTCAGTTCATGTCTAATCTCAATAATTACGAAGGGAGCATAATTAAATGTTATGGAGTAACGCAGGAACCACAAACAAAAAATTATGCTTTTGTTTTAGAATATGCGTCAAATGGAGATTTACATCATTTTATAAATAAAAACTTTGAAAGATTTGCGTGGAAAAGTAAAATTGATTATTTAAATAAAATTGTTGAAGGAATTAAAAAAATTCATGATAAGAAAATTATACATCGAGATTTACATAGTGGTAACATCCTTATTAATAGATATGGATTTATTAAAAGTAATAACGATGATTATAAATTTCCAATAATTTCAGATTTAGGATTTAGTCAACCAGCAAATATTGATTCAAATATTTCAAGAGAATCTCAAATATATGGAATAATTCCATATATGGCTCCAGAATTATTTAAATATAAACCATATTCATATGCATCCGATATTTATAGTTTAGGAATGATTATGTGGGAATTGACATCAGGACATAGACCATTCCATGATCGAGAACATGGACCAAAACTTATATTAGATATTTTAGATGAAAAGCGACCAGAAATCACAGAAGATACACCAGAATGTTGGGCTAATTTAATGAAAAGATGCTGGCATCCTGATCCTTCTCAACGACCAACAATTGGTGAATTATCAAAAGAATTTCAACATTATTATAATGATTATGTATCTGAAGATATTATCAAAGAATTATATTTAAATAAATATGATATTTGGTTAGAATTTAATGAAGCTGAAAAAAAACGACTTGAAATGGTTGAATCTAAAAAACCATTTGTAAAAAATCCAGGATATGAGCATCCTAATTCTAGATATTATAGCACGTCGTTAAATTCGATGTTAGAATCTATTAATTCAACAGTAACAGGTATTTTAATTTAATTATTCTAAAAACATTTGAAATTATATAATTAATAATTTATTATGTAATTTCTATAGATCTATTCTCTAATAATTTATTCTCCAATGACCATTTTGATATAATGGATTTCAAGTAAGAATTATATTATATTTAGTATTTTATTTATATATACTTCAGTTACTAATTGATTTCAATAATTTATCTAATTTTCAAAAAGTTCTAATCAAAAGAATAATTTCGAAAATTCAGACCATAACTCAAGTGCGAAAAATTCTAAAAAACATTTTTTAGATGAATTACTACAAGAAGAAAACATTGAAGATCAAAGTAATAATTTTAAATTTTATAACAAATTTAATTATTTTTAATTATTTTTATTAATTTGTATTTGTACCAAACAGATGACTTTAAACGAAGAAAATTTGTTGAATATTTTAATGAATGTCTTGTAGATGAAGGTATGAATAAAATTATTTAAAAATTTCTTATTTCTTATTTCAATAAATTACTTATTTTTTTATTTTTAGATTTAGATAAATTCGGATAAAGAATTACTGATAATTTAGTGAAAGTATATAAATAATTATAATCTTTTCTTACATATCAGCAAATATTATATATCTTTCTATTATATCTATTATATATATTTTTATTTGTTTTTCATATATTTTGTTTATTAAATAAATTTACGTTTTTCTTCTCAATGTTACATAGTATAGATAATTTCATAAAGAAAAAATTGCGGAATGTTTAAATTTATGACTTAAGAGCTGATTAATTCTTCTATTCAGTTAAAAATTCAATTAAAGAAAGCAAATATTATACATTTTGTACATAGAAATCATTTAAATTTGTTAAATAGTTCGCATACTTTTTCAGTTTGTTTGAAAAAGTTATAAAATGTAAGGTTTTAAATCTAGCTCTATTTTACTTACATTATAATAACATAGAGATATATAATCAATATATATGTCAGATATATAATTTGGTAATTTTAAAAAACATGTCGGATAGATTAACTTAAATTTTTTTATCTATATTTATTTTTAAATACTGACTAACTATACTGTATATAAAATTTAACAGGTTTTAAATTATTTATTATTATTTTAAATCACAAAACAAATCAACAAGAATTTAGAGTCAGGGGCATTTCATTAGCTTGAATTTTTAGTATATTTTTTACAAATACTATATTCATTTAATCAAAATTTGTATTTACATTTAAAATTTTAAATTTTACACAGAGTCTAATATATTGTGGCGACACGGAAACGACCGTGACCACTGAAGGTGGCGGACAGAGGTGGCAGAACATGTGCCACCACCTGGGTGAAGTACAAAGGTGATTATTTATTCACCCTATACAAACACCTCCAAGTAACAGTGTATGGGTAACAACCCGGGGTGGAGGTAAACAACGGAAGAATTATAAAAGAAGCTGCGGTTGGAAAAAGGAAAAAGAGAGATTCCTTCTTGCGAAAAACATTCTTTATTCATTTTTGCATTTAAAAATTCTAAATAAAATTTCCTACACTCTTAATAATAATGATAATTCCGAAATACTTTTAAAATAATAAAATAAATAATAGCAAAATAATTTTTGTAGATAATTAGTAATAATAAATGAATTTCTAAATAATCTCTTTGTAATAAACTTTTCTTTTGATTAATAATAATAAATAATTTTGGTAAATAAGCTAATAAATCCTAATAATAAATGATCCCATAGTGACCTAATATTTCTAAAATTATCCAGTAATAAAACAAACTTTTGCATAACAATAGAGATAAGATACGCCAAAGCAGTAATATATCTCTATTGATATACTTGCAATAAACCTTTAATACTTTTAATAAACTATTCTTTTATTTCTTTGTATGTTACTTCGAAAGTCTATCAAATTTTTGGCAGTGTGTAAGCGGTAATAAAGACACTTTTACTCCACTTACTCATCGTACCTTCAGATAATACACGAAAACTGCAGTGTTTAAGAGCGTTAGGAAGCAGGTTTAGATCGACTGATTGCCTGCTTCGTGGTATTGTACACAAGAGAAGTGTATCAGATATACATTGAATTATCGTGTGGTTATCCTAAATTTGGTGAGACTGATTCACGTAACTTCCTTTTATTCTGCGCAGACCGCGACAATATATTTACTATGTATTTTTTATAAGTATTGTGCATAATTGTAAAGCAAGTTACAATACTGTAAATATCATGCCACGGATGATTTGGATAATGTGGGGTGACTATGTAAAAGCTTAATTTATCTTTTTTCAATTACTAATAATCTCGATTAGCCTTTTTTTATTGCTTTTGGCTTTTTAAATTAGATATTACTTACATTCTTCCTTGATTCGTTTATTTTTATATATTCCTAAATTCGCAAATATTGTAAGTTATTAATTAATTTATTGTTATTTTTTAGTAGTACTTAACACCTTGAGTTCGAATTTGACAAAGTAGATTCTTTTGTATTTGTTAAAGGTAAGATATCACTTACCTGATTTCTTTCCTTTTTTTTAATACTTGGATCGATGACGGATTCCATGATAAGATCTTTGATATTTTTTTTTAATACTTTGGATTTTGGATTCCATAATAATTTTTTAATTTATTAATATTACTTCCCTGATTTCTTTCTTAGAGATTAATGGATAAAATCATTATTTCTTATTTTTTAGGAATTTTTTTTTTAATACTTGGGATTAATGATTCCATGGTAAAATATTCGTTTTGCAATATATACAGTTATTCCGGGCATCTGAGAATTGGCTCTTATTTTATTCTGTTGTTAAATAAAATTAAATTCATTTGTGATTTATTAATCAAGCATTATTCAATATATATCAAAATTTCACTAGTTATGCAATTTTACAATTCCTAACTACTAACATTTTAACGAGTTTTTCCTTAAAATATGTTAATATCATCAAGTGTATAAATTTAATTGGTTAAAAGAAAGTGATTGTTTATATTTTTAGGATATCAGGTCAAAAAAAGTGCATCTTTAAAACATTGTAGAAACCCAATAAAGAAATAGTTAAATAAAATAGTTGTCATATCAGATAAAATATAATATAAAGTTAATGAGGTTTTTAGAACTTAAAAAAATAAAACAATTTGGTATGCATTAACACTCATGCTTTCCTCAAGAAAACAAATTCGTAGAATGTAAAGAAGAGAATTATTGCCGGTTTCGGAATTTTCAATATAAAAAAAAAGGGATGAATATGCATGAATACATAGAATATTCCATCATCCTAATTTTTTATTGAATACACAATTATGTGAGACGATTAATATTATTATAAAAGGAATGCAAAAATTAATAACATTACCAAAATGTATAACAATTGTGATTATAAAAGTAATCAACATGTGTAAACAACAACACTAAATTTGATCAAATTAAATCTAGCGCGGAGATTTTTAAAAAGTATATGTTTAGAATAGAATTTTCTAATTAAAAAAAAACATTCAATTAAATTCTAGGAGTTTTTTAAAATAAATTCTAGAGCATATAATTTTCTCAATGTTCGACAAATGAATTCTTTAAATGTTTTATCAATAAATATAAATAAGAGGATTTTGGATCATAAGTTCTCCCGTTTCTATTTATTTGAATAAAATGGCTGATTCTTTTATTATAAGGAAACATAAATACGGAACAAATATCAAATGTTTAAAATGCAAACGTAAAAGTCGTATTAACAATTCACATATATGTTATTATTGTTATGGCATGGATTCTCTAGTTGCTAACAGCGGCAACATAAAAATCGATGATTTTATCAAAGGAACACATTCATCTTCAGAGATGAGAATGGGTGATCCATTTTTGCAATGGGTTCCTTTTGAAGAGTTTAAAGATGTAAAGAAAATTGGGCAGGGAGGTTTCAGCCAAATTTTTAAAGCAACTTGGAAAATTGGTGAAGGCATAAGTGATAAAGGTACTGTTAAGCGGTTAAGGTCAAAACGAGAAATTGTTTTGAAAGTACTAAATAACTCCCAGAATGTGGATGCAGAATTTTTAAATGAGGTAATAATCATATATTTATTGTTATTGATTATTTTATTTATTAATAATTGCATTTGAAAAAATATAGTTAAAACATACATTTCAGCTCAGGGTTGATTTTTTCGGTAAATACATAATTAAATGTTACGGAGTAACGCAGGATCCACAAACAAAAAATTATGCTTTTATTTTAGAATATACACCAAATGGAGATTTGCATCGTTTTATAAATAAAAACTTTGAAAGATTTACGTGGAAAATTAAAATCAACTATTTTTATAGTATTGCTAGAGGAATTAAAAAAAATTCATGATAAGAAAATAATACATCGAGATTTACATAGTGGTAACATTCTTGTTAATAATTCTCATCCAATAATTTCAGATTTAGGATTTAGTCAACCAGCAAATATTGATTCAAATCTTTCAAGAAAATCACAAATATATGGAATAATTCCATATATGGCTCCAGAATTATTTAAAAATCAACCATATTCATATGCATCAGATATTTATAGTTTAGGAATGATTATGTGGGAATTGACATCAGGACATAGACCATTTCATGATCGAGAACATGAACCAAAACTTATATTAGATATTTTAGATGGAAAGCGACCAGAAATCACAGAAGATACACCAGAACGTTGGGCTAATTTAATGAAAAGATGTTGGCNTATTTATTAATAATTGCATTTGAAAAAATATAGTTAAAACATACATTTCAGCTCAGGGTTGATTTTTTCGGTAAATACATAATTAAATGTTACGGAGTAACGCAGGATCCACAAACAAAAAATTATGCTTTTATTTTAGAATATACACCAAATGGAGATTTGCATCGTTTTATAAATAAAAACTTTGAAAGATTTACGTGGAAAATTAAAATCAACTATTTTTATAGTATTGCTAGAGGAATTAAAAAAAATTCATGATAAGAAAATAATACATCGAGATTTACATAGTGGTAACATTCTTGTTAATAATTCTCATCCAATAATTTCAGATTTAGGATTTAGTCAACCAGCAAATATTGATTCAAATCTTTCAAGAAAATCACAAATATATGGAATAATTCCATATATGGCTCCAGAATTATTTAAAAATCAACCATATTCATATGCATCAGATATTTATAGTTTAGGAATGATTATGTGGGAATTGACATCAGGACATAGACCATTTCATGATCGAGAACATGAACCAAAACTTATATTAGATATTTTAGATGGAAAGCGACCAGAAATCACAGAAGATACACCAGAACGTTGGGCTAATTTAATGAAAAGATGTTGGCATCCTGATCCTTCCCAACGACCAGAAATACGGGAAATTTATAAATTATCTCAAAATTTCTATAATAATTGGTTAGAATATAAAGCTGAAGAAAAACGACTTGAAATGATCAAATCAAAAAAGCCATTTGTAAAAAATCCAGGGTACGAACATCCTAATTCTAGATATTATAGCACATCATTAAATTCCATGTTAGAATCTATTAATTCAACAGTATCGGGTATTTATTGGTTTAAATTATTTTTAAAATTTATACGTAATAATAATTTCTTATGGATAACATGATTTCTGTAGATCTATTCTCTAATGATAATCTATTCTCTAATGATAATTTACTCTCCAATGATAATTTTGATATAATGAATATCAAGTAAGAATTATATGTATATTATTTAATACGTAATTGATCGATTTCACTAATTATCTATAATTAATAATTTTCAAGTCATAATCAAGAGAATAATTTTGAACATTCAGACCATAATTCAAGTGTGGAGATTTTTAAAAAACATTTTTTGGATGAATTAATGCAAGAAGAAAACATTGAAGATCAAAGTAATATTTTTAAATTATATAACAAATTTATTATTTCTTTTACTAATTTGTATTTTATCAAACAGGAGACTTTAAACGAAGAAAAATTGTTGAATATTTTAATGAATGTTTTGTAGATGAAGGTATTATGGATAAAATTATTAAGAAAATTCATTATTCTTTATTTTCAATAAATTACTTACTTTTTATTTATTTATTTTTATTTTTATTTCTAATCACATACTATTAGATAATTCAAATGAAGAATAGTTACTTTTTAATTGTAATTTTTCTTACAAAGTTCTGTTTTTTCATCAACAAATATTATATCTCTTGCTATTATATTGTATTATTATTTTATATTGATATATATTTTTTATAATAAATTCGAATTGATTTCATACTTTTTACAACAGCATTTTTTATGTATAAACTTATCTCTCTGATTATATTATTTATTATTTGGTGCACAATATAAATAATTTCATAATTTGATTATTTCTTAAAGAAAAAAATGTTGAATGTTCACGATTTAAGAGCTGATCAATTCTTCTATTCAGTTAAAAATTCAATTAAAGAAAGCAAATATTCAGTTTGTTTCGAGAAATTACAAAATGTAAAGATTTAAATTACTTTTTAATTCTTTCAAACATTTTTTTTTATCTATATTTACTATTAAAATAATTAATATATATAAATTTTGTATTTTAATTTACTTCATTTACACGTTTATATAACTTTTTGTAATAAAATATATACTTATGTAAAATTTAATATAAATTTAACAGGCTTAAATTACATTATTTTAAATTCACCACAAACAAATTCAAATGAAAAAATTGGCATGAAGTTTTTATATAATAAATACTGTTTATTGTATGTTACTGTAAAATTGTGTTGAAGTACAGCAAATCTTTTTTTTTAAAGAAAAAACAAAAAAATAAATAAATAAAACTAAAAATACACGAATAAATAATTAATTAAAATGATAAAAATGCGAAGTTAAAGAAAAATCTAATTTTATGTAAATATATGTATAATGTGTAGTTATTATTTTAATTATCTTTCTTTTCATCGTCTTCCTTATCGTCATCTTTATCATATTTATCTCCTTTATTATTACCACCACCTTTATCTTTTGTTGTTTTTGATATTATTTCTTTTGATTTACCTTTATCACTACTAAAACTTCTTGATGGACCTTCACCACCACCAATATCACCAATATCACCAATATTACCACTCTTACCTACAACACCACCACTACTATCTTTACTTTTCTTTTTGCTTGATCTACTACCACTAAATAATCCTTTCTTAGATCTATTAGATGATGTTCTTGGTGACATCAATTGTTTTTCAGAAGGTATTAGATCCAATTGTTCAATCATTTTTGAAGTGTATCCTTTACTTGTAGGAACAAAGGGATTACTACTTATTATACTAGTCGGTGAAGTAGTTATTGGCGTCGAAGTTATTATTGGTGGTATTGTTTTTATGGGTGATGGTAATTGTCCTTCTCCGATATCTTTAACATCAGGTGCACTTTTTGATTTCCCTTTATTTTCTTTATTTTCTTCTTCTGATAACTTTTTATCATCCTCCTCATTATTGTCAATATTAAATTGACCTTTGGCACTCACTTAGAGATCTTCAATTTCAATGATACTATCAACTAATTTTACCGAGGGTACAGTTTTTACGGTAGGAACTAAACTTTTATCAGTAGGATCTCTTAAATTAAAAATAGGATGACCTTGAGGATTTGTTGAAATTACTCCACCTTCATCCATTATTTCACCATGATCTTTATTATAACCAATATTATTATCATCATCATCATCTGCTTCTTCTCTTTCCTCCCTCTCGTTATTACCATTATTATTATAAGTTCTACCGATTTCGGAAACTTCAGAAACATCGGATGATTTCTTTGACGAATGATGCATTTTGATGCAAATTTTATATGTTATGCTTAAAAGTTTAAATAATAAGATAAGAGAACGTGATGCTAATGTAAGTATTGGTAGTATACTTGGAACTACTGTGTCTTGTTGATATATTACCTATAATATAATATTAATAATAATGCAATAATAATATAAATAAATAATTTCTAAGAAATATAAATAATAAAATATATATAATAATATAAAAAAATGTAAAAAATATAACAATAATAAATAATAATAATAATAAATAATATAATTACCAAAATAATAAATTGTGCTAAATCCTCAAAAAAAAATCAACCACACGATACAAGAAAATCAATTTCTTTCCCAAATTAGAAATTTTCACACTAAATTCTTCCGATCCGAAGAAATCCGAGAAAACGAGATTAAAAGATTCCAATACCCGAAGTAAGATGAAAGCGAATGCGGTTTTAGAATGATTAAACCACCATTTACTAAATTTATTACTTTTCGAAGTTTCGTGAGAGATTATCAGAAATGTAAAGATTAAATTAAAACCGATTGGAATTATCATTTTTGTTTTAAAATAGCTGATGTGGTTGATAATGAAAAAAATTGAATTAGGATAATCTAATAATAATGATGATGGTGGTAGATATAATGAAGAAATTGTGGTGGAAGTGGATGAAGTTAATGATAATAAAATATTTAATCGCCATATAGAAACATTTCCATTTGATAAATTAATTTATAACAATTTTTTTTGATATCTTCGGAATTAATAAATTCAGATTTTTTGGGATCCGTGAAATTTATAAATGCGTTATCGTAACTAGTGTTGTTAAGTCTAAGCTAAGCCAAGCTGAACCGAACCGAACCGATGGTTTGGCTTGAGAGTTTTAAGTCGTCGGTTTGGTTTGGCTTGGCTTGACTTGGTTTCTAAGTTGATGGGGTCAAGACAATGAGGTTAATGGAGTTGATGGGGTCAAGTCAATGGAGTTGATGGAATTGATGGAAAGTTGATGGAGTCGATAGTAACGATCCCATCAGTTTGACTTTTAATTCGAGTCAATACGATCCAGCTTGTCTTTGAATTCAAGTCGGACCAAGCCGGACCGTTAACAGCACTAATCATAACCATCAGGATCTGGAACTATATAAATATATTATAAAATAATAATAGTTGATTAAAAATAATAGATAATAAATTAATAAATAGAAATAATATACAATAGATAATAATAAATAATAATAAATAAAAATAATTATAAATGATAAATTATATAATAATAATAGAAATAATAGAAATATAAGATAAACGTACTTGTCCGATAATCCGATAAAAATTCCTCAAGTAGTATTAATATTCCAACGTGTCGAGTGTAATTATAAGTATTTGGCATTCCCCAATCACCATGAAGACTTCCATTATTATTATAAACTCTACCGGAAATCGTGTGATTTGATTCAATTACATTTTCGGTAAGTATTAAATATCCACCTTTATATAAAGTTTCCGCATCCCAAAATATTAATCCTTCTAAATCCAAAATATCAAAATTATTATTATTGAAAACGTTAATCGTGTTGGTATTAATCATTGTTCCACTTCTTAAGTGTACCTGATCTTAATTCTTTTATTATCCCTTTACTATCTCTACGATTCATTATTATTTCCCACCAATATTAATTAATTGATAATAAATAAGATAAAATAAATAAATTGTTAATTAATTGATAAATAAATAGTAAATAATTAAATAATTAAATAATAATTAATAATTAATTAATTAATAATTAATTAAAAATTAATTAATAATTAATAATAATTAATAACTTACAGTATACTAAACTCCTTCCATAATAATTGACTTGTCGCATTTAAATAACAAACCCATAAAATCCAGATTGAGGATTTAAATTTTGAGCAATATTCACATCACAATTTTCTCCTAGTACTAGAGGTAGAGAATAACAATTACATTATTATTATAATATTAAAAAAAAATTATCTAAATATAAAAATATCAAATAAATAAAATAAAGAATACCTACTACATTTCCTAACCAATCGGCAATAATTCCACAAGCATTATATCTCGTATTATTTCCACCAACACCACATAAATAAGTTATCAAAATATAATTTTTCGATATGGCATAAATGTTTATACTATCTTCATAATAATTAATTCCATCCGTGGTATACAAAGAAGGTGAAGTAACAATTTGATTTTTCAAAGAATTCCGATTATTCAAATCAGAATTTAAACTAATGTTTAATTTGACAAAGTTATCTGATAATAGTTGATATTAATATTACTACCTTTATTATCTATCGAAAAAAAAATTCGGAATGATGAGCCTCCACGTGCCAAATGTGCTGCTGTGTCATGATTTTGTGCGCACTTTAATTAATTTAATAAATCTGGCCCGAATTAACTTTTATGATGCATATTAATGATGTTGATGTAAGTACCTCGTGTTATCAATAAATAGATTATGAATCAACCACACCAACCGCATATTTTACTTGTATATGCCTCAGACACTATGAATAATGATAACATCGAAGGTACGCGAGAGCCAAGAAGCAGTTTTCCTATGGCATTCATTTACAGGTTCTTGTTTAAAAGATGCGTCTATGCTTATGCTTTAGGTTCAAGACATAAGTTCACCAAGAGCAAGACAGAGTCAAATAAGCCATCGTAAATGACAATGGCAGTCGATTTTTTGAATTTTATTTATTTATTTAAAAAAAAAAGGACAAATTAGAAGACCTTTTTACAATTTAATAAATGTTTGGAATTAAATCTATTATCATTACATGCGACTCGTAAACTCGAATGAAAAGTTTCAATTAGTGAATGAATTCTTTATTCTCTCCTTTTATTTCTAAAAAGGGATTTACATGTCAATGTAAATCGGGAATTTCATTTTTCAAATGTAGGATTATTTTTTTTTTTCAATAGATATAAATTAGAGGCTTTTTTCTATTAATAAGTTCTCTGGTTTCCATTTTATTTGAATAAAATGACTAAAATTTTTTATACAAGAAAACTTGACGGGTCAGATAATAATATCAAATGTATAAAATGCAAACGAAGAAGTCGTATCAATAGTTCACATATATGTTATTATTGTCATGGAATTAATTCTCTAATTGTTGCTAACAGTGGTAACATAAACATTGATGATTTTATCAAAGGAACACAATCATCAAAGAATAGAATTGGAGATCGATTTTTAGAATGGGTTCCTTTTAAAGAGTTTAAAAATGTAAAGAAAATTGGACAAGGTGGGTTCAGTCAAATTTTCAAAGCTACTTGGAAATTTAGTGACGGCATAGGTAATAATGGTAGAGTAAGGCGGCCGGGACGAGAAATTGCTTTGAAAGTAATAAATAACTCCCAGAATGTGGATACAGAATTTTTAAATGAGGTAATAATCATTTATTTATTGTTATTAATTATTTTAATTTATTAATATTTATTTTATTGCATTTCTAAAAAATATAGTTGAAACATACATTTCAGTTCGGGTCAAGGCTGTCTTGTAGGTACAAAGAAAACATAATTAAATGTTATGGAGTAACGCAGGATCCACAAACAAAAAATTATGCTTTTGTGTTGGAGTATATACCAAATGGAGATTTGCATCATTACATCCACAAAAACTTTGAAAATTTTACATGGAAAAGTAAAATTTGTTATTTAAATGATATTATCGGGGGAATTTTAAAAATTCATGATAAGAAAATCATACATCGAGATTTACATAGTGGTAACATTCTTGCTAAACATGAATATAGTACAATAATTTCAGATTTAGGATTTAGTCAACCAGCAAATATTGATTCGAATCTAACAAGAAAATCTCAAATATATGGAATAATTCCATATATGGCTCCAGAACTATTTAAATTTCAACCATATTCATATGCGTCCGATATTTATAGTATAGGAATGATTATGTGGCAAATGACATCAGGACATAGACCATTCCATGATCAAGAACATGGACCAAAACTTATATTAGATATTCTAGATGGAAAAAGACCGGAAATTACAGAAGATACACCGGAATGTTGGACTAATTTAATGACTAGATGTTGGCATCCCGATCCTTCTCGACGACCAACGATCTATGAAATTTCTAAATTATCAAAAAATTTTCAAAATTATGAGAATGTTCATTTATTCGAAGATTATGTCAAAAAACATCATCCAGATAAATATGATGTTTGGTTAGAATTTAAAAAAGCTGAAGGCAAACGACTTGAAATGATCATATCAAAAAAACCATTTGTAAAAAATCCGGGATATGAGCATCCTAATTCTAGATATTATAGCACATCATTAAATTCCATGTTAGAATCTATTAGTTCAACAATCCCAGGTATTTAATTATTCTAATAAATTTTTAAAATAAAATAATTCATTAAATGAAATGATAATTTATATATATATGATTTCTATAGATCTATTCTCTGACAATAATTTGCTCTCTAATGATAATTTTGATATAATGAATACCAAGTAAGAATCATAATAATATTTTGTTTTATATATTATTTAATATTATTACGTATCTAATATTTAATAACTTTTCAAATAGTTCTAATCGAGAGAATAATTTTGAAAATTCTAACCATAATTCAAGTGTGGAAACTTCTAAAAAACATTTTTTGGATGAAAATCAAAGTAATATTTTTAAATTTTATAACAAATTTAATTGTTTTTAATTATTTTTTTTTAATTTGTATTTTATCAAACAGATGACTTTAAACGAAGAAAAATTGTTGAATGTTTTAGATGAAGGCATGGATAAAATTATTAATAAAATTTCTTATTTCTTATTTCAATAAATTACTTTTATTTTTACATTTAGATAAATTCTAATAGAGAAGAATTACTCGATAATTTAGTAAAAGTTTATAAATAGCTGTAATTTTTTCTTCCATATTAAAATACTATAAATCTTTTATTACTTTTTATTTTGTTTTCATATTTTTTATAACAGCTTATTTATTTTTAAGTATCTTTTTATGTATAAACTTATCTCTTTGATTATGTAATTTATTTATTAAATAAATTTACTTTTTTTTTTTTTTTAAAAAAAAAAAACAAATGGCACATGGTATAAATTATTTCATAAAGAAATTGTTAACTTAAGAGCCGATTAATTCTTCTATTGGGTTAAAAATTCAATTAAAGCGAGCAAATATTATATACTTTGTAGAAATCATTTAAATTCATTAAATATAGCGCGCTTTTTTTTCAATGTAAAGTTTTAAATCTAAATCTTTTTTATTTGCGTTATAATATCAGAAATATAATTTGTTTACTTTTTATCTATATTTTTTTTTTATTTAACATTTACACGTTTTATTTATTTTATTTTTTTTTTTGTAATAAAATATATACGTTATTAAAATGTAATAAATGGGCTAATAATTTTGTATATTTAAATTCACACACCCATACCACAAACAAATTCAAATGAAAAAAATGAAGTACACAACTCTTTTTTTTTTTTTTTAAAAAAAAAAAACAAATGGCACATGGTATAAATTATTTCATAAAGAAATTGTTAACTTAAGAGCCGATTAATTCTTCTATTGGGTTAAAAATTCAATTAAAGCGAGCAAATATTATATACTTTGTAGAAATCATTTAAATTCATTAAATATAGCGCGCTTTTTTTTCAATGTAAAGTTTTAAATCTAAATCTTTTTTATTTGCGTTATAATATCAGAAATATAATTTGTTTACTTTTTATCTATATTTTTTTTTTATTTAACATTTACACGTTTTATTTATTTTATTTTTTTTTTTGTAATAAAATATATACGTTATTAAAATGTAATAAATGGGCTAATAATTTTGTATATTTAAATTCACACACCCATACCACAAACAAATTCAAATGAAAAAAATGAAGTACACAACTCTTTTTTTTTTTTTTTAAAGAAAAAAAACAAAAAACCAAATAAATAAAACTAAAAATACACGAATAAATAATTAATTAATATGATTAAAAATGCGAAATTAAAGAAAAAATCTAGTTTTATGTATATAATATGTATAATGTGTATTTATTATTCTAATTATCTTTCTTATCATCATCTTCCTTATCATCATCTTTATCATCTTTATCATCTTTATCTCTTCCTTGATCATCATCACCACCTTTATCTTTTGTTGTTTTTGATATTATTTCTTTTGATTTACCTTTATCACTACTAAAACTTCTTGATGGACCTTCACCACCACCAATATCACCAATATCACCAATATTACCACTCTTACCTACAACACCACTACTACTATCTTTACTTTTCTTTTTGCTTGATCTACTACCACTAAATAATCCTTTCTTAGATCTACTAGATGATGGTGTTATTGGTGACATCAATTGTTTTTCAGAAGGTGTTAGATCAAATTGTTCAATCATTTTTGAAGTGTATCCTTCACTTGTAGGAACAAAAGGATTACTACCTATTATACTAGTCGGTGAAGTTGCTGTAGGTGAGGTTGTTATTGGCGTCGAAGTTATTATTGGTGGTGTTGTTACTATGGGTGATGGTAATTGTCCTTCTCCGATATCTTTTACGTCAGGTGTACTTTTTGATTTCCCTTTATTTTCTTTATTTTCTTCTTCTGATAACTTTTTATCATTATCCTCCTCATTATTATCAATATTAAATTGACCTTTGGCACTCATTAGAGGATCTTCAATTTCAATGATGCTATCAACTAATTTTAACGAAGGTACAGTTTTTACGGTAGGAACTAAACTTTCATCAGTAGGATATCTTAATTTAAAAATAGAATGACCTTGAGGATTTGTTGAAATTACTCCACCTTCACCAATTCCACCATGATTTTTATTATAATCAATATTATCATTTACATAATCACCTCCTTCTCCTCCATCTTTACCATCACCATTATTATAAGAAGTTCTACCGACATCGGAACCATTAGAAGAATCGGACAATTTCTCGGAAGATTCTCGACCAAATGATGCATTTTGATGGTAAATTTGATATGATAAATATGTTATGCTTAAAAGTTTAAATAATAAGATCAGAGAACATGATGCTAATGTGAGTATTGGTAGTATACTTGGAACAACTGTGTCTCGTTGATATATTACCTATAATAAATTAATTAATAATTATATTAATAATAATAATAATATAAATAATAATAATAATATAAATAATATAAATAATATAATAATAAATAATAATAATAATATAAATAATATAATAATAATAATAAATAATAATAATAATAATATAAAATAATATCATTACCAAAATAATAAATTGTGCTAGATCCTCAAAAAATATATTAACCACACGATACAAGAAAATCAATTTCTTTCCCAAATTAGAAAATTTCACACTAAATTCTTCCAATCCGAAGAAATCCGAAGAAATGAGATTAAAAGATTCCACATCAATACCCGAAAATAAGATGAAAGCGAATGCGGTTTTAGAATGATTAAACCACCATTTACTAAATTTATTATTTTTCGAAGTTTCGTGAGAGATTATCAGAAATGTAAAGATCAAATTAAAACCGATTGGAATTATCAAGAATGAAAGGCTGATCATTTGTCGTTGTTATTATTAATTAGAAATGGAAGAATAGAAGATTATTATTAAATGGTTAGAGGTGAATATTAATATATACATAATAGAAATAAAGGATAGAAATTCATTAATACTTACAAAGTTTCAAATAACCAATCCAAATCAGATGAATTATATGCTAAAAATAAAACGTCCAAAACAAAATCCACCAGAATAAAGATATACATGGCCACTATGAAATTTTGTGCCTAATAATAAAATAAATGATGATGATAATAATAATAACAATATTAGATTAAATATAATAATAAATATAATAATAAATGTAATAATAAATATAATAATAAATTTACCTTTGGGTTTTTCTTATATGAAAAAAATAGTAAAATGCATAATAAGAATAATCCCAAAAACAATCCCAATAATATCCATTTATATTTTTTCCATAAATCAGCTATTAAATAAATAAATAATAATAAACATTAATATAATAATAATAATAATAATAATAATAATAATAATAATAATAATAATAATAATAATAATAAAAATGCATACGTGTAACTTGGCTTCCAAATTTTTCATCTAAAAAACTTGTATACGGTTTTTGTGAAATCAAAGTAAAACTCCTATTTCGAATTAAAAGATCCATATCAGAAATAACACTTAAAGAACTTTTCTCCTTTAAAATACTTGATGATAAAGAATTCGTTATTGAAGGAGGGAAACCGATTTCGATTCTCATTAAGATTTGAGATTTGTTATCCTTATCAAATTGATAATGTCGATTCATTTTTATTCTCGAATCGGAACATGGTATAATGTTTGATAATTCTTTGGATAATTCTTCAGTGAATAATTTTTTATCATTGGTTGATAAAGAAATATAATATTTTGAACCTTGTGAAGTTAATCTAATTATTGTACTAGCCGAATTATGATCATCAATATCCCCATCAATAATTTCGGTAGTAAAATTCCAAATTAATGGTCTAATACCTAACAATGGTTGAACTCCTGTGGCATCTTTCACAAATCCATTTTCCATGGTAACAAAATAAGTTACACCTTCTTGGTTAAATGTACTTTCTATGACATCAAATTCTATCGTAGAATTATTATTCTTTAATCTAATAAAATTATTATTAATTCCATCAATTCCCGAAAATGTTTGTCTTAAAATAGCTGATGTTGATAATGAATAAATTGAATTAGGATAATCTAATACTAATAATGATGATGGTGATGATGATGAGTTTATTGATGATGGTGGTAGATACAATGAAGAAATTGTGGTGGAAGTGGATGAAGTTAATGATGATGACATATTTAATTGCCATATAGAAATATTTCCATCTGATAAATTAATTTCAGAAATAAAATTTATAACAATTTTTTTGATATCTTTGGAATTAATGGATTCGGATTTTTGGGGATCCGTGGAATTTATAAATGCGTTATCGTAACCACCAGGATCGGAAGCTAAATTATAAAATAATAATAGTTGATTAATAATAATAGTTGATTAGAAATAATAATAGTTGATTAGAAATAATAATAGATAATATAATAATAATAATAATAATAAATAATAATAAATAATAATAAATAATAATAATATAATAAAATAAAATAAAATAATAAATAATAAAATAAAATAAAATAATAAATAATAAAATAAAATAAAATAAAATAAAATAAAACATACTTGTTCGATAATCCGATAAATTAAAACTAGAAACAAAAGTCCAAGTATTATCCAAGTTATTTACAGAAATTCCCCAAATAGTATTATTAGGAAATACTCCAACGTTTCGAGTGTAATTATAAGTATTTGGCATTCCCCAATCACCATGAAGACTTCCATTATTATTATAAACTCTACCGGAAATCGTGTGATTTAATTCAATCACATTTTCGGTAAGTATTAAATATCCACCTTTATATAAAGTTTTCGCATCCCAAAATATTAATCCTCCTAAATCCGTAAGATCAAAATTATTATTATTGAAAACGTTAATCGTGTTGGTATTATTAAATCCACCTCTTGAAAATTCTAAATTTAAAAAAGTCTTTCTAAAGTAAATATCTTCATGATAAATAATACAATTATAACCGGATGCAGCAAATGAGATCGTACATCCAAATACATTTACTGAATTTAAGGAGATATTGTTTTGATTAAATATTTGAAATGGACCTAAAGTTTCATTTCCTGTGACGGGTACAAAATTTACGAATACTGTCCAAGGAGGTAACACTGATAATACATTTGTTCTATTAGGTTGAGCTGTCACTATACCATATCCCCCATCTTCCAATGGAAATATTGATGTATAATTTGGACTAAAATTTCGAATCCCATCTAATTTATCCGATCTTAATTCGTTTATTATTCCTTTACTATCTCTATGATTCATTATTATTTTCCATCAATATTAATTAATTGATCATAAATAAGATAAAATAATAAGTAAATGATTGATAAATTAATTGATAAATAATTAAATAATTAAATAATAAATAATAATTAATTAATAATTAATTAATAATTAATAATAATTAATAATTAATAATAATTAATAATTAATAATAATTAATAATTAATAATAATTAATAATTAATAACTTACGGTATACTAAACTCCTTCCATAATAATTGACTCGTCGCATTTAAATAACAAACCCATAAAAATCCAGATTGAGGATTTAAATTTTGAGCAATATTCACGTCATCACAATTTTCTCCTAGAGGTAAATCACTAATTAATAAAAAATATTAATATTAAAAAAAATTCTATCTAAATATAAAAATATCAAAATAAAATAAAATTAAATAAAATAATAATAATAATAATAAAAAGAATACCTACTAGGATAATACATTTCCTAACCAATCAACAATAATTCCACAAACATTATATCTCGTATTATTTACATCATCACCACATAAATAAGTTATTAAAATATAATTTCTCGATATGGCATAAATGTTTATACTATCTTCATAATAATTAACTCCATCCGTGGTATACAAAGAAGTTGAAATATCAAATTGATCATTCAAAGACTTTTGTTTGCTTAAATCCGGATTTAAACTAAACGCGATACCAGGTTGAATTTGACAAAAATTATCCGATAATAATTGATATTTCCCAATACTATTACTATTAACATCAATCTTTAATATTGATCCATCGGTCATAATTAATCTTAATCGTATCATTGAATTAGTACAATTGACATCCCCATTAGGTCGAATTCGAAGTAATATTGTACCATCATCATATGTTGTATCTTGAATTACTTGAAATCCGTTAGTGAAATTATCTTCATTAAATGAAAATGATGATGATGTTAATGATGATGTTAATGATGCTGCTGTTGATAAGTTTGATGATAATATTGATCTCGATGCTATTGATGCTGTTTTTGATTTTGATGATGATGATGATGATGATGATGATGATGAAGATGATGATGATGATAATAATGATGTGGATACTGTTGACAATAATATTAAGAAGAATAAATATAATAATACAGAATCAAGTCCATTCGATGACACTTGCCCTGCCCTATTTATTATTTTCATAATATCAAAAAAAAAAAGAATTAATGTAAAAGTATATATGTTATATTATTATTATTTTGTAAAGAATTTATATCATAATAAATGAGTAAATTTTAAGAGAGTAAGTAAAGAAAATATATTTATAAAAAAATGGATAATAGATTATAGATAGATAATAGATAGATAATAGATAATGGAATAATATGTAATAGAATAATAGAATTATGAATATATGAGAAGAAGAAATTTATTATCAACTGATGATAAATAATCAATTGTAACAAACTGTGCTGATGATTATTATTAATGGTTGATTAATAATTTAATTATATAATTTTTTGATAACTAAAAGAGATAAGAATAATAAATGATAAAAATATAAAAAAAATAAATGTTTTATGTAAAAAAATATATATAATTTTTTTTTTTAGTAATAATCATGAACCGGGAGGGAAAGGGAAAAAGGGGAAAGGAATGAAAGAAAATCAAATTTAAACGAATTCCTGAAGCGTATATTATTATTTTTTTTTTCTGTTATATTAAATTAATTAATTATATTAATTACCTAATAATTATATTTATGTATTAATTTTTATTTTTATTTTTATGCCTATTTTTATTTTAATTTATCTTACCTTTTAAAAAAAAGTCGAAAATCAAAAAAAAAAAAAAATAATGAATGAATAATCAAAAATACCAAACATACTGTACATACATATCATATTAAATATGTAGATTACATAATTGTATAAATAAATAAATTACATTAATCGCATTTTTGCCACATCGAGAAAACTGGATGAGTGCCGGATGATTTTAGTTACGATCCATACGTTCAGTAATATATTAAAAAACATATTTAAACGTTTTCATTTAAACGTTTTTTAATTTTAAACCCATTTTATTCATTCCCAATTTATTCTACTTCTTCTTTTGTTCTTTATTCTATTTATTATATTTTTAATATTTAATCTTTTTATTTATTATATTTATTACATTTCATTCTTTATTCTACCTATCCTTTATTTATTTATTCTTTATAAGTTTTTTTTTTTTTTTTTTTTTTTTTTTTAATTTTTTTTTTTTTTTTTTCTGTTATATTAAATTAATTAATTATATTAATTACCTAATAATTATATTTATGTATTAATTTTTATTTTTATTTTTATGCCTATTTTTATTTTAATTTATCTTACCTTTTAAAAAAAAGTCGAAAATCAAAAAAAAAAAAAATAATGAATGAATAATCAAAAATACCAAACATACTGTACATACATATCATATTAAATATGTAGATTACATAATTGTATAAATAAATAAATTACATTAATCGCATTTTTGCCACATCGAGAAAACTGGATGAGTGCCGGATGATTTTAGTTACGATCCATACGTTCAGTAATATATTAAAAAACATATTTAAACGTTTTCATTTAAACGTTTTTTAATTTTAAACCCATTTTATTCATTCCCAATTTATTCTACTTCTTCTTTTGTTCTTTATTCTATTTATTATATTTTTAATATTTAATCTTTTTATTTATTATATTTATTACATTTCATTCTTTATTCTACCTATCCTTTATTTATTTATTCTTTATAAGTTTTTTTTTTTTTTTTTCTTTCATTGAACTATAATTCACACACACCTATTAAAAATAACTATTTTTAAAATATTTAACCCATTTGAATGCTTCATAATGGCAAAATGAATCATGTGATACTATAAGATTTGGAGTTTCAGAATAACCTTATTTGTTTGTTTTATGACAGCGCGGTGCGGTGTACACAGTACGGTACAGAACAATTTCAAATATGGTAACACATTTTTTGTTCCATATACATAATAAACAAACAAGAAAAAATATATATATATTCATTAACCTAAGGGTTACTACTATTATTATATTGTTACTATTATTATATTATTATCATCTTTATTTTTATCTTATTTTCCTATCTCATCTTTTATCTCGTTTCTCGTTTCTATCTTGTTTCCGTCTATAAATGTTACATTTAATAGAAATTTTATAGATCTTGTGTATCTTGTGTGATCTTCGGATATTAGCGTAAATCAATAATATGAGTATAATAAAAAAGATTAGTATGAATTTTAAATGTGAAAATTATTAGTATCGAGAAAAAGAATTAGTTAGTACGTATAAAAAAATTATTTAGTACGAAATTTTATGAATACAAAAAAAAAAATAATAATAAAATATGAAATGATTGGTAATGAAATGTTTAGATAAAAACAACCATCCATCCGTTATACAATATTACGCAACACTCACACAACACCCGTGCAAACACTCGCGCAAAAACACTCGCGCAAACATTCACGCAAAACATTAACGCAAACACTCACACAATGACGAGAAAAAGAAGAGAGATCAAGATCCAGAAAAGAAACACAAACATGATCTTAACTTATATAGATAAGGTCAGTGCGGAGTAACAAAATAACGAAATGATCGGTCATGTATGATCGGTTAAAAATGAAGTACATCGATCGCTTCTTTTTTTATTATATTATATTATTGTTGTGGTGGTTATTAAATTTCCCCCAGTGTGTCATAGTACCAAACATTATTTTGAGTTAAAATATTATTATTGATTGTTATAATAATAAATAATAAATAATAAATAATAATATATGTACATTTATATGTACACAATAATAATACAATAATACAATAATAGTAAATATGATCAATTGTTTATAAAATCTGTTCTGTTATTAAAAACATAAACATATAAACTACTTCCACGCATTCTACAAATGGACTAATTATACAAGTTATGTAATTAAAGACAACAATACAAAATAATACAGGAAAAACGTACACCGAATTCTAGAAAATAATTAATAAATAACTATGCAGGAAAAATTCAAAAAATGGACAAGTGTTATGTATAAGATGTATGAGTAAGCCCCATATAATAATTTAAGATTTTATCTTCATTGGCATAACGTTCAATGACATTCATTCGTTAGTTTTAAATTAAATTATAATAAAACTTGTTTTTTTTTAAAGAAAATATTACTTTGATCTTCACCTTTCAATAAAATAATTCATCTAAACAACCTTTTTTTGGGAATGACTGCTGAATTTAAATCAGAGTTAAAATAAATTATGCTTGGAACTATTATTAAATATAGATAATTAGTGAAATCGATTAGTTACATATTAAATAATATATAAATATTATAATTCTTACTTAATATTTATTATATCGAAATTGTCATTATAGCACATTATTGTCAGAGAATTATAAATTCATATATATATAAGAAATTATTATTTTATTTTAAAAATAATTAGAATAATTAAATACCTGTTATTTTTGAATTAATCTAGAATTGGGATGTTTATATCCCGAATTTTTACAATTGTTTTTTTTTTATTCGATCATTCCATTTTGTTTTTTTTTTAAAAAAAAATTCTAACCAAATATCATATTTATTTGAATATTCTTTTTGATTTCATCTTCAGAACGAAAATAATAACGATTATAACATTGAATTTTTGTAATAATTCATAAATTTCTTGTATTGTTTGGTTGTTGAGAGGGGCCAGGATGTCAACATCTTTTCATTAAATTAGCTCAACGTTCTGGTGTATTTTCTGTAATTTCTGGTTGCTCCCATCTAATTTTGGTCCATGTTATGGAATGGATTACGCCCAGGTCAATTGCCACGTGATCATTCCTATACCATAAATACTGTATCGGGAGCCATATTTGGAATTATTCCTTGAAAGATCAAAATCAAAAAATTATTGGAAAATTATCATTACTATATATCTATTAACTATGCAAATCACGATGTAATGATTTTCTTATCATGAATTTTTTTAATTCCCTTAATAATATAATTTAAATAATGAATTTTTATTTTCCATGTAAATTCTTCGTCAAAGTTTTTATGTATAAAATGATGCATAATTCTGTTTTTGTCCTGTGTTACTCCATAACATTGATAACATTGAATTGTGTAAAACGTATAAGCCTTCCCCTAAGCTGAAATGTATGTTTGTATGTTTCAACTATATTTTTCAAATGCAACAAATAAATATCAATAAATTAGATGATTAATAACAGGGCGTAAATGGTTATATCCTCATTTAAAAATCCCGTATCCACATTCTGGGAGTTATTTAGTACTTTCAAAACAATTTCCTGTTCTAACTTTTGCCGATTAACTTTATCCTTGTCACTTATTCCTTCATTAATTTTCCAATTGGCTTTAAAAATTTGACAGGAACCACCTTGTCCAATTTCCCTTACATCTTTAAACTCTTCGAAAGGAACCCATATCAAATGTGGATCATTAATTATATGAAATTATCAATTTTTGATATTATTATCACTGTTAGAAATTAGAGAATTCAAGCCATAAAAATAATAAAAAATATGTTGTTTGCATTTTAAACATTTGATATTTTTATTAGATCCATCAAGTTTTCCAAGTTTTCCCGTAACAAAAATTTTAACTTTTGAATAGTGGGTAATCCATAAAATATCATCTTATTTATATTTAAACATTTGAAGATGAAGAAAATTAAATGTTATTAGAAGCATTTCATTTAGGAATGTAATTAATAAGAAACATTCCCGATTTACATATTTGAATAGAAATAAAAAGAGCAATTCTTTAAATTATACTAAAAATTTCTGTGGGATAATCAATACTAGATTTAATTAATTTATTTATGTTATTCGTGTCAAATACGTTAAAATACTCACTTAATTGTATTTCAAATGTATTCTTTATGGTAACACATCATGATAGTATTTTACACCTTCGCTTCTCTTTATTATTTTTTAAAAAAATTTCATTCCAATCTTTTTCATTTGAATTTGTTTATGATGACAGAATAATAATAACCTAAATCTGTTAAATTTTATATAAAACCATTTATTATATTTTACACAACGTGTGTATGTATTGAATAAAAAAAAAATTTAACATTTGAAGAAAATTAAAAGTTCAATAATTTATCTTCATGCATTTAATTTTCGAGATTTGTACATTTAGGAATATAATTCATTCTAAATATTTTCGATTTACCTCTTTTTTAGAAATAAAAAGAGCAATTCTAAAAATTTCTATGGGATGACCAAAATTATTACCCTAATATTATTTTGTGTTACCTTATATTTTTATTATTAAAGATTAGACGAGTCGTGTGAGGTGTTAGTTCGAAGGGGTTTAGTGTTTTTATATTTCTTACGGTCGTGATTATATTTGCGGTCAAATTATTGTTATCTTTATTACACTATCGTTGCTACTGTTTGAAGAACGTTTGTTGTTTACAATGTAGGGGTTTCGTGATTTATTGTTGTCCAAGTGGAATTTCGATCCGCTGGATATTATATCGTAGTGTGTGAGGTTCATATGTTGTTTACTGTGGACTTCTAAGAACAGACGTTGGATAATCTTTACTAAGACCTTTAATAATTTCATACTATTTATTGCTAACGAATATCCTATATGAAAAGGGCTACATCAGTAATTTATTTTTAGAAAAGGATACAAGTATCAATACAAACATATAAATAAAATTCTAGAATTCCATTCTTCATAATATTTAAATCCCCTTTTAGAAATAAAAGAGCTATTAATTGAACCAATATCAAATTTAGTTTTCGTTGCTTAAATGGAAAGATTAACTTTGAATCATATTGTTATATATGTTAAATCTTAATTGTATTATTTGCGTATACTTTACATCCTCTTTGTTATATAAAAAAAAAATTCATACCAATTTTTTCATTTTTGGTAAACCTGTTAAATTAACGTATAAATTTTGTTACAAAAAAATAAACGTGTATTTAAATAATAAATTAAATACAAATATGAGTTCAGCCACATTTCGGATAATTATTGAAGAAAAAAATTTTCTTTGTAGCGCAGTACCGTATCACGATATAATATCATAATGTAAAATTTCTTTATATTTTACGCGAACTATATTTAATGAATTTAAATGATTTCTACAAAGTATACGTTATTTGATTTCTTTAATTTAATATAGGAGAATCAATCAGCTCTTAAGTCATATATTTATCGTAAATTTTTTTTCTTTATGAAATTATTTATACTATGTACCAATGGTTTTTTTAAAAAAAATTATTTAATAAATAAATTATTACCATAAAAATAAATAAACCATATAATCAAAGAGATAAGTTTATACATAAAAATAAATAAATAAAAAATAAATAAAAAATCGAATTTAAAGTATTTACAGAAAAAAAGATATAATAACTGTTATATATGATATCACGAAAAAAACGGAAATTTATAATTATTCACTTAAAATTATCTAATTGTGAAAAATCTACAAAACATCAACCTTTCTTCGTTTAAAGTCACCTGTTTCGTAAAAATACATACAATTAATAAAAATAATTAAAAATAAATAAATAATTTTGTTATAGAATTAAATTTTAAAAATAATATTACTTTGATGTTCAATGATTTCTTCTTCCGATAATTCATTTAAAAAATGTTTTTTAGAATTTTCTGCACTTGAATTATGGTCTGAATTTTCGAAATTACTTTTTTGATTAATTATTAATAATAAGATAATTAGTGAAATCGATTAGTAACTGAAGTATATATATATATCAAATATAATATAATTCTTACTTGAAATTCATTATATCAAAATGATCATTAGAAAGCAAATTATTGTCAGAGAATAGATCTATAAAATCATATATATATGTAAGAAATTATTATTTAATGAATTATTTTATTTTAAAAATTAAAAATACCTGTTATTGTTGAATTAATAGATTCTAACATAGAATTTAATGATGTGCTATAATATCTAGAATTAGGATGCTCATATCCCGGATTTTTTACAAATGGTTTTTTGGATTCAATCATTTTACGTCGTTTCTTTTCAGCTTCATTAAATTCTAACCAAAAATCATATTCATTTGGATTATATTTTTTGATTACATCTTTATAACGAAAATAATAACGATAATAACATCGAAATTTTCGTAATAAATCATAAATTTCTTTTATTGTTGGTCGTTGAGAAGGATCAGGATGCCAACACCTTTTCATTAAATTAGCCCCCCGTTCTGGTGTATCTTCTGTAATTTCTGGTCTTTTTCCATCTAAAATATCTAATATAAGCTTTGGTCCATGTTCTTGATCATGGAATGGTCTATGTCCTGATGTCAATTCCCACATAATCATTCCTAAACTATAAATATCTGATGCATATGAATATGGTTGATTTTTAAATAATTCTGGAGCCATATATGGAATTATTCCATATATTTGAGATTCTCTTGAAAGATTTGAATCAATATTTGCTGGTTGACTAAATCCTAAATCTGAAATTACTGGATAATCATTAAGTATTTTATTTTTACTAACAAGAATATTACCACTATGTAAATCTCGATGTATAATTTTCNTTTCTGGATGATGTTTTTTGACATAATCTTCAGATCCATAATAATAATAATTTAGAAATTCTTCTGAAAATCTAGAAATTTCTTGTATTGTTGGTCGTTGAGAAGGATCAGGATGCCAACACCTTTTCATTAAATTAGCCCCCCGTTCTGGTGTATCTTCTGTAATTTCTGGTCTTTTTCCATCTAAAATATCTAATATAAGCTTTGGTCCATGTTCTTGATCATGGAATGGTCTATGTCCTGATGTCAATTCCCACATAATCATTCCTAAACTATAAATATCTGATGCATATGAATATGGTTGATTTTTAAATAATTCTGGAGCCATATATGGAATTATTCCATATATTTGAGATTCTCTTGAAAGATTTGAATCAATATTTGCTGGTTGACTAAATCCTAAATCTGAAATTACTGGATAATCATTAAGTATTTTATTTTTACTAACAAGAATATTACCACTATGTAAATCTCGATGTATAATTTTCCAACCATGAATTTTTTTAATTCCCATAATAATACAATATAAATAATGAATTTTAATTCTCCATGTAAATTCTTCAAAGTTTTTTTGTATAAAATGATACAAATCGCCATTTGGTATATATTCTAAAACAAAAGCGTAATTTTTTGTTTGTGGATCTCGCGTTACTCCATAACATTCAATTATTATTTTTTCTTTGCAACCATAAGACAACTTATCCCTGAACTGGAATGTATGCTTCAACTATGTTTTTTTCAAATGCAATAAATAAATAGTAAAAAGTTAAAATAATGAATAACAATAAATAAATGATTATTACCTCATTTAAAAATTCTGCATCCACATACTGGGAGTTATTTAGTACTTTCAAAACAATTTCTCGTTCTGACTTTGACCACTTAACGGTACCTTTATCACCTATGCCTTCATTAATTTTCCAAGTAGCTTTAAAAATTTGACTGAAACCACCTTGTCCAATTTTCCTTATATCTTTAAACTCTTCGAAAGGAACCCATATCAAATGTGGATCATAAGATCTATTATTTGGTGACTGTGTTCCTTTGATGAAACAATCAATTTTTATATTGCCACTGCTGGAAATTAGAGAATTCAGGCCATAACAATAATAACATATTTGTGAACTATTAATACGACTTCTTCGTTTGCATTTTAAACATTTGATATTTTTATTAGATCCGTCAAGTTTTCTTGTAACAAAAATTTCAGTCATTTGATTCAAATAAAATAGACGATGATCCCTAAAAAAAATCTACTTATTTATATTTATTGTATTGAAAAGACATTCGAAGTTCTTGAAACACTACATTTGTGAACGTAATTAAGGTGGCACCATATGATCATTTATATGACACCAGAATAATAATCTAAATCAGCGACTGACTCAAAAATATTTTCTCCTAAAACATATATTAGCCAGATCTTAAACAAATGATGGCCGGATTTTACCAAAATAGTGCCGATCTTAGACGGATTACATCTCATAAGAAACATTCCCGATTTACATATTTGAATAAAAAATAAAAAGAGCGATTCTTTAAATTATACTAAAAATTTCTGTGGGATAGATTTAATTTATTTATCAATTTATCTTATCAAATTTGCATCACGAAAATTTATGTTTTTCGTATTAAATACGTTAAATACTCATTTAATTGTATTTGATAAATTTCTTTACAGTAACGCATCATAATAGTACTTTAAATCTTCTCTTTATTATATAAAAAGGATTTCATACCAATTTTTACATTTTTTTTCGTTTGTGGTGGTGACAGAATAATAATAACTTAAACCTGTTAATTATATTATACATAACGGATATATTTTAAAATACAAGGTATATAAATATTAATTATTTAAATAAAAATTTTTCTGAAAGAATTAAGGGAAAGAAAAGGGTAAATTTACATGATATTTCGCGTGGAAGTGATTTTTGAATTTTATTGGTCCATGATTTGGTGGGTGGGATCAGATGTTCGGTGACGAATATGGTTTCGAAGGGTGTGGCACAGCACGTGGGTGAAAATTTCCTGGGTAGGATGTGTCACCATAATGAATTTATGCAGATCCACCTTCATATTAAATAAATAATACTTTACACGTTATATAATAAATATAAATAATAATAAATTTTATCAATAATTTATTCATACCTTCATCTAGAAAACATTCATTAAAATATTCAACAATTTTTCTTCGTTTAAAGTCATCTGTTTGGTAAAAATACAAATTAATAAAAAGAAATAATAAATTTGTTATAAAATAAAAATATTACTTTGATCTTCAATGTTTTCTTGCAGTAATTCGTCCAAAGAATGTTTTTTAGAATTTTCCAAACTGGAATTATGGTCTGAATTTTCACAAATATTCTCTTGATTATAACTACTTGAAATTATTAATTATAGATAATTAGTGAAATCGATCAATTATGTATTAAATAATATATAAAATATCATATAATTCTTACTTGATATTCATTATGTCAAAATTATCATTGGAGAGTAAATTATTGTTAGAAAATAGATCTATAGAAATCACGTCATTCATAAGAAATTATTATTATAATGAATTATTTCATTTAAAAAATCATTTAAACCAATAAATACCTGATACTACTGTTGAATTAATAGATTCTAACATGGAATTTAATGATGTGCTATAATATCTAGAATTAGGATGCTCATATCCCGGATTTTTTACAAATGGTTTTTTTAATCCAACCATTTCAAGTCGTTTTTTTTCAGCTTCATTAAATTCTAACCAATTATTATATCTATCTGGATAATATTTTTTTGCTTCATATTCAGAACGTTCAGAAAGATGATAATCACGATTATGATAATACGTAAATTCCTCTGACAATTCATAAATATCTTGTATTGATGGTCGCTGAGAAGAATCGGGATGCCAACATCTTTTCATTAAATTAGCCCAGAATTCTGGTGTATCTTCTGTAATTTCTGGTCTTTTTCCATCTAAAATATCTAATATAAGCTTTGGTCCATGTTCTTGATCATGGAATGGTCTATGTCCTGATGTCATTTGCCACATAGTCATCCCTATACTATAAATATCTGATGTAAATGAATATGGTTGATTTTTAAATAATTCCGGAGCCATATATGGAATTATTCCACATATTTGAGATTCTCTTGAAAGATTTAAATCAATATTTGCTGGTTGACTAAATCCCAAATCTGAAATAATTGCATAATGACTTTTACAATCATCCTGATTTTTATTTATAAGAATATTACCACTATGTAAATCTCGATGTATAATCTTCTTTTTATGAATTTCTTTAATCCCTCTAACAATATTATTTAAATAATCAATTTTACTTTTCCATGTCAATTTTTCAAAGTTTTTATGAATAAAATGATACAAATCGCCATTTGGTATATATTCTAAAACAAAAGCATAATTTTTTGTTTGTGGATCCTGTGTCACTCCATAACATTCAATTATGTTTTCGTGGTAAGGCTTCTTAGCTCTGAACTGAAATGTATGTTCCAACTATATTTTTCAAATGCAATAAATAAATACCAATAAATTAAAATAATTAATAACAATAAATAAATGATTATTACCTCATTTAAAAATTCTGTATCTACATTCTCGGAGTTATTTAGTACTTTCAAAACAATTTCTCGTTCTGACTTTGACCACTTAACAGTACCTTCATAGTCTATACCACTGTGGATTTTCCAAGTGGCTTTAAAAATTTGACTGAAACCACCTTGCCCAATTTTCTTTACGTCTTCAAACTCTGTAAAAGGAACCCATTCTAAAAACTGATCATTACGTCTATTCTTTGATGACTGTGTTCCTTTAATAAAATTATCAATTTTAATGTTGCCACTGTTAACGACAACTAGAGAATTTATGCCATAACAATAATGACATATATGTGAACTATTAATGCGTTCTCTTTTGTTACAATTTACACATTTGATATTTTCATCAGATCCATCCAATTTTCGCTTGATAAAAATTTTCGTCATTTTATTCAAATAAAATAGAAACGGGGGGAACTTATGAATAGTAAGTGATCCAAAAAAATTTTCTTATTTATATTTATTTTGAAGAATACGTTTGAGAAAATTAAATGCTATCTATTGTTTAAAATCAGACGAGTCACATGGTGTAACGCTTAGTTGTATTTTCTCGGATTTCTTTCGGAATCTATAATCGTACGAGTCACATGGCGTAATGTATAATGTATACTTTGCTATGATCGTCAGCGAAGCGAAGTTACACTTCCGAGATAAAACTACATTTGGGAATTAATTTTGAAAAACTCCGAGATAACACTACATTTAAGAATGTAATTCATAAGATGGAATGTTCTTTTAATTCGAAAACGAATTCCCCTAATGAATCACGCCTTTATCTTCATTATGTCATAATGTAGTTAGATCATGGTGTGTCATAAAGATCATAAAGACGTGTAAAATTAAAAATTAATAATTATTTATTATATAATTGCGCTTTAATAATCAATTAAAAATATTATTATGTTGATAAAAATGTACAAATTATTTTTTCATTCGAAATTATCTAATGGTACGTGAGAAAAGTAAAAGTAAAAATAAAGAATAATAATTTTATTCATCTATTTGGTAAAATACAAATTAACAAAATTTAAAAATATTACTTCGATGTTTACTCCTTGAAGTAATTCATTTAAAAAATGTTTTTTTGTAGAGAAATTATTCTTTTGATTTGAACTACTGTATTTAAAATATAGATAATTAGTGAAGTCAATTAATAACTATATTTAAAAATAAATTCGTAATTCTTACTTGCAGGCTATTACTGATATAAAATTTAAAGTTGTAAATAAATTAACACTTTATTCCTATCCATATTAATAAATATTTGATATATTGTAATTTTCATAAATTTTTTATTGAATAAATAAATTTCATAATAAAAGTCGAAAAATTTATTTCCAAATCTTTTATTTTAATTGATAAAGGAATAACTTTAAGAATCGACATTAAAAAATTAATCTACGAAATTCCTGTAAGATAAATAAAAACAAATAAAATTTTCGGAATATATCAGACAATAATGATACAATTAATTCCATTAAACATTTCTTTAATAAAATCTAAAATTTCCTCAGAGCAATCGCGGCTTCTTTATATAATTCTTTGCCATATTGAGAATAATAAAGACCAAATAAAGCACCAGACAAATGTGCCTAATGGATTAAATAATAATATTAAAAATTAATATTTTTTATTATATATAATAATTATGAAAAAATATAAAATAATTATTATAATACTTACAACGTGATCAAAGATAGTCTTTCCAGAAATGATACCAAATATATCAAATGCTATTAATGCCGGAAGTGCATGAATGATCTTTATCGGAAAGAAAGGTAGAAATATCAAAAACACTGACGCTTCAGGGAATTCCACAGCTACCAAACTTAAACAAGCATAAATCGCCCCAGATGCTCCTAACGATGGTCTTATATTTTTCCAATTTTTAAATTTTAAAGATATGACATGACTCGCACACGATGCCATCATTCCTGAAGTAAGATAAAATGCTAAAAATTGTTCCCTTCCTAAAATATGATAACCGATATCACCAAAAGAATATAATCCTATCATGTTAAAACCAAAATGCCAAAATTCACGGTGACTAAATGTTGAAGTGAGTAAGGTAATTAATCTAGCAGAAAGTGGATTATGAACAAAATATTTTTTCATAAAGGCTTGTAAAGGTGCCACCTGCCACATCCCGAAAACCATAGCATTAATACCAATTAAAATTGCCATGGTTTTTTTACTATCACTAATTGAATACCATTGTTTCTTTAAAATATCCCAATTTCTTTGAATCTCTTTATAAAATTTGGATTTATTTAAATCTTCAAAAGTTATAATTTTGGACAATCCTGATTTATTCCCCTTAAATAAATATTCATCTAGTCCATACCAATGAGAATGTCTAACATTTCTACGCCGATTTTCCGAATATAATAATGCCACAGCAAATGATGCACCTGAGACAAAAATTGTGAACAAAATTGGTTTTAGGATTTGGGGTTTTATCCGACGTCTTTCAACATTTATTTGTACTCGTGGTATATGACTTCGAACGTTTATCCAGTCTTTTTTTATTAGATTAAACCGTGAAAAACATAAATTATTTGAATTTCGATTATATGGTAAATTGTAAAGGGTAAAAAGTTTACGGGTATTTTTTGATAACATTTTAAGAAAGAAAGAAAAGAAAAAAATGAAAAAATGAAAAATGACAAGTGATAATCTATTGATTTAACTATCACATGTTCTACATCTACATATCTAATCAATAAAAGAAAGATATGTTAATTTTAGGCTACCTTCCTATTTGATAAAAGTGATAACAGACAAGGATTTTATTTTTAAATACATATAATTGCATATTATTCATACAAATATATTTAAAATATCAAAATATGAATTCGCATAACATAAAAAACAATGAACCTAATCTTTCTTTCAATAAGATTCTATACTAGCTAATAATTCCAAGCCAGGAATAATCCATCTAGTAGCCGCGGATTGACGATTTTCACGAACCATTCTAAAACATTCGCGTTGCATAAAATACGCACGGAGTTCTTGAAGATAATCTCCTAATCGATTTAAACCTTTACCATGTATTCCTCCATCACCCCAATAAGAATCTCTTTCAGTATGTTCATAAATTTTCGCCGTCCCAGTAGAAAGTAGTAAATATCTTAAATGAACGTGTTGTTCGAATTTACATTTTAGTGCATGTATCATGACGTATTCTTTGAATAATCGTTTTTGAGAAGGAAAATTCCTAGAAACATAAGCAACTTCCCAATTTTCACGTTTTAAACTATTGAATTCTCGTCCGAGTTTAAATGCGTCACCTGGAAATCGTTGACTACGAATTTTTTCGCGAAGTCCATTTTGTTGAAATTTTAAGGCTTGAACTATTAAAATAATAATATAATAGAAACGTTAATTTTTTTATATTTATAAAAAGAAAATGGTATGTGGTTTTTTTTATAAATAATCATATACTTACAATAATGTTCTGTTGTAGGCCATATTTTCTTATCAATGTCAACAGGTGCCATAAAGAAATTCGTAAATTCGTAATATGGCTCGCCTCTGTTATAGAAGTTTACTATATCATCCTCTTCCTATTAAATCATTAAACCATGAACGAATATTAATTATGATAGAAATAATAATAAAAATAGAAATAATGATAATAGTAAAACCTTAAATACCGAATTAGAAACTCTTGAGGTTTCTTCTTTTAATAAAGACAATAATTTTTTTTTTTCAAATCCAGAAATAACAACATTGGCACCAGCACTTTTGCAATAATCAGGGTAAATAGGTGAGATTACGACAATTTTTAGAGATCGCTTGAGAAACTGTTTTCGTAAACTTTTAACAAAAGGTTCAAGATCAATGTAATCTGAAACTATAAACAGGGAGATTTTCCATCCATTAGCCCAACAATTAAGCACTACGTCAGTGACTAATTTAATTCCCGATTCAATTCCAAAACGTAGTTCATAAGAAATAGGCTGGATTCCTATTCTGTGGTATTCATCTAGTTCCGAATTAAAATTGATTCCATAACCATAACCAAAAGAGACAACAAGTGCAACCGATCTAATATGTCTTTTAGAATTGGTTGATTTCATGGTTTCATTGTTTCCATCTTTAATTAGTGAACCATTATTCGTTCCACCCGATCTACCCCTAAATTTTTCATCAGTTTTCTTACCCGTTTCTTTACCGGTTGACACACTCCCGCCATCTTGGCTTTGATTGGGTCTCATATTTGTTTGAGAAGTAGGAGTCATTCGATTTCCAGTTACTGCTTTCATATTGGAAAAAAGATTCATTTGAAAAGTTTCTTTAGTACATTTATCTTCGTCGTAATAACTCTTTAAAAGATCGCCGCTACATAAACCGTGGTTTAAGTTTTTAACGGGTTCAGATGATGGCTCGGGTGATAGAGATTCAAGCAGTTTTTCATACACTAGATTTAAGTTGGAATTCCCTTCGGAATATGGATTAAAGGGTTCAGGAAATGTCACAGATAGTGGTTCCGGTGGGTTTTCATGCACTGGATTTAAGCCAGAATTCTCTTCGGAATACGGTTCAACGGGTTCAGGTGATAGTTTTGGTTCCAGCGGATTTTCATGCACTGAAATTTCGTGGCAACCAAGAATTTCGTAGATCATAGTTTCGGATTCAGATTCACAATGACAAGGATATGCACCAGGAATATCGGTCATAACTGTACAATATAGACATTTTTCAGATGTAATATTCTCAATAATTTTTTCTTTTTCCTCATTCATATCTTCAAAAGGAGGCAGGTTTCTAGTTTCAGAGTCACCTTTAGTCATGGAGTCATCTTTAAAAGAATTCGCGATAAGATAAATTGTAATAAATTAGTTGAGAATAAATTATTAAGTTAAATTTGTATGATTAAATAAAAGTCAGTAGTTTATTCTTTGACATTACCGTCATTCTTTTTTTTATTTTTTTTATTTTTTTTGTAATTTTGTTTAACATTATCGACTTCTTTTCTTTTCTCACCCATTGCCTCTTTATATGAGGTAGCGACTTGGCCGAAGTCACTTTGAATCATTTGAAAGGAAGAAAAGATGATGAGAAGAATGAAAATTAGTAATGATTACAGTGAATAGATTATGTGAACAGTGATATAATGATTAACTCACCATGACGTACCTTTTTCTTTTTGATTTAGTAATTATGATGCTTTTGAATTTTGAATTTTTGAATTTTTTTTTTTTTTGAATTTTTTGAATTATTTTTTTTTGAATTATTTTTTTTTTTGAATTTTTTTCTTTCCTATTCAAAAAAAAAAAATGATTTGCGTTATTCAAAACTGTGAAAATTCTGCAAAGGAAGAAGAGCACGGATTATGTAATTCTCATCTAAATATCTGGAAAGGTATTATTTATCAAGTATTAACATTAAGTACGAGTTGAATTGTTTATTAAAATTTATATCTGATATACATTATTATTATTATTAAGAGAGTCCATCTTTATTCCCCGGAAATATAAAAATTCAAAACGTTTCAAATTATACAAATTTAATCAAAATTCCAAAAAAGACGCAACTTTTTAAAGAGATCGAAAAGAGATTTTTAAATGATTGGGTAAAACCCAACGCGAATGGTAAGCAAATAAATTTTTAATTTTTATTATTTAAAGATTATTCCTCATTTTAATTTTTATATAGATGTTCGTATCGAGGCAATTTTTAACATATATTTGAATCCAACGATCGTCGAAAATTATAAAGCTTATCGTTTACAAGTTGAATTAAAAGGAAATTTCAAGGGAAAAGGCCTTTCTGAAGGCAATGAAAAAATTTTGTATCATGGAACCGACCACATATGTCAAATAATTTCCGATAAGAGCCATCAAAATAATTTGTGTAAAACTGATGAATGTTGTGGATGTGGCATATTAATGAATGGATTCGAAATTTCAAAAGTTAATAAATTATTAATTTTTTATTAATAGGTTAATGAAGATGAAAAATTGAGAAATTTTTTATTTCTTTTTACTTACAGGTCGGCCACAATAAGCAGGGCAGGAGTTTCCAACGACTAGGTCAAGGCTTATATTTTACTCCGTTTTCGTCAAAGGCTCATTTCTATGGCAACGGAGGTGTAAGTGCGACAAATATTTTTAAGATTTATTAACGATTCAAAAAAAAATAACGGAGCTATTTTTTTTTTCCTTTACAAAAAAGGCGAAAAGAAGTCCAACGGACATAACTCGAACGTGCCGAATAATGTTCATGTCGAAGGTGAATATATCATACTTGCTTTGTTTTTCTAAAAAAAAAATAAATAAAATAAACGTCAGCAAAACTGATTTCATAATAATATATAAAAGGTTGCCATCGGTAATCCTTGGGAACCACAAAGAGTAGACCAAAATTTAAGTTCCCCTCCGTCAGGATTCGATAGTACTTGGGGACGAAAAGGTAATTTAATCTATTTTATATAAGAATAAGAATAGGAAATTAATTTTTTTTGTTGTTATAAATTTTCGTTTTTATAAAGGTCGTTGTCCTCACGGCTCTTCGGTACTCAATTATGAAGAATATGCAATTTATAGGTGAGGGATATTTTATTCTTTCACATTATAATATTATAATAACTGTACATATATATTAATATTTAATGTTATTTTAGACACGATGCGTGTTTACCTCTACGATATATTGCATATTCCTATACTAGTACTAGTGAATAATAGTTATATTAAAGAATTTTTCGATGTAGAAAGTTTTGGTTTGTTCCATTATTATATTTATTACATTTTTAACATTCATTAATGAATAGTATAAAGATTTTAAATCATCAATATTTTTATCATGTGAATTTTATTGAATAATATTTTATCTCTTTATGCTGACAAAAATAAATTTTAATGAAAGAAGAAATATGTTTGTATTACATTTCACCCTATTTATGGTCTTGTGTGGAAAAAATGTTTTACTATTCATAATCGGAGTTGTATAAAACTTTAATTTACCTGCATGCCAAAATTTTCACATTTTATTTTATTTTTACATTTATTGAAACAAATTTAGTAAAAAATTTGTAGACACAACAGTTCTGAATGAAAGGACAAACGAATGAAAGAGGAAATTATTTTTTGTGAGTATGAAATTTAACAAATTACAAATTGCAGATTATTTATATCTGTCATTATACACAAAAATGTAAAATCAATAAAAAGTATATAATATGTAAGTAATACAAAATGAAATAAAAGGATTTGGAAATAATGCAATAATGAATGCATGGAATAATAGAATAATGATATAAAACAAAATTTTTTATATTGTTTATCAATAATAGCAGATAAAAATAAATAAATATAACATATAAATATTTTTCTCCTTTCTTTCCGCCACTATTTTTTTCTATTTTTAAGAAAAAAAATTTTAATTCTTTTTTTGCTTTGTAACTAAATTTAATCTTTATTCACAATGAATCCTTCTAATCAAATAAATTCACGTGCAACCTCATTAACTTTATTATATCGAAGGCGTGCTAGTGAAACAAATTCATATTCAGTAAATAATTTTAATGAAATTCCGCATTATTCCCATCATTCTAACCATAACCATAACTATAACAATGTCGATAATATATCAATCGTTACCCAAGAAAGAATTAAAAATATTAACAATTACAATAATAATAACAACAACAATAACAATAATAATAATAATAATAATAATAATAATAATCATTAATAATCCGTTAACATGTGATATTTTTCAACTAATGACCAATTGATCTGTGATTAATATTAAAAATCAAATATATAAGTATTAATGAATTATGATTGGTTAGTTTAAATGACCTGGTCATTTAAAATTTGAATGAAATGACCTAATGACTTTGGTCATTTGTCATTTGAGTCATTTGAGGTCATTTGGGTCATTTGCCATCACTGGGGAAAGGTGGTTTTGGCCAAATTTATAAAGAAGCTTGGAAAAAAAAGTAAAACCATGTAAGGTTCGATGGTTCTATTAATCAGTCAGAAACTGAAGTTGTTTTTAAGAGGGAATTAGTAATTTATATTTTATTTTTAATTCAATTTGATTTGAAAAAATGTACATTTCAGTTTGATCATCGTCTATATGTTTTAATAGAAGTAACACAGGATCCACAAACTAAGAATTATGCATCATTTTGTAGATAAACTTATATATTTATATCATATTGTCGAAGGAATTAAAAAAATTCATGAAAAAAAAATTATACATCGAGATTTCCATAGTGATAACATTCTTGTTAGTAAAAATGAAATACTTAATGATTATCCAGTAATTTCAGATTTAGGATTTAGTCAACCAGCAAATATTGATTCAAATCTAACAAGAGAATGAACCAAAACTTATATTAGATACTTTAGATGGAAAGCGACCAGAAATTACAGAAGATACACCGGAATTTTGGGATAATTTAATGAAAAGATGTTGGCATTCTCTACTTATTTATTTATTTTATGTATCCTTTTATGATTTTATCACTATTTTTATCACTATTATTTATTTATTGAATAATTTCTTAATTTGATAATTAATGTTACATCTTTCTTTTTTGCCATATTGTTTTGATCCATTTATTTGAAAATAAAATTGTTTAACTTCGAGATAACATAAAGAAAATCGGCTTATTGCATCAAAGAAAACAAAATTAATCGAAAATTCTTGAGAAAAGTAATTTAATTTGTCTCCAATTACTTTAGCGGCAAATTTGTCCGCTAAAATGGATGGTTTAAGGGATAAGAAAATTTTTTTGGACAATTTGATAATCCACAATCAATAATCGTTACAAAAAAAATATTCGTGAAGTGGCTTGGGTGATAAGATCACTTTTTTTTCAAAAACTATTTATTCTCTGGGTGGTGGGTGATGGGTGATAGGCTTTTTTATTCTAAATCGTCCTCGTCTTCTGAGTAATTGTTGTTATGTCACGCAAATCATTCCAAAAAAAGAGTGCGTTTTGGCAATCTTCTGCGCACACATATGAACATGTGACAATACGAAATTAGGTGGGATTTTATACTACTGAGAATACAAAGTCACGGGGGATAAATTATCTTGGGTGTTATCTTTCATCCAAGATAACTATTTGTTCATCCTGGTACGAAGAACGTGTTCAGGGATAACGGAGGATGAAGGTAAACAAAAGAGAAAATATAAAAATAGCTGCGGTTGGGAAGAAGAAAAAGAGATTCCCTTCTCGCGAAAACAATTTTTTTTATATTAAAAATTTAATAATTTCTTCTTAATAATCTTAATAATAACAGATAGTTTTGAAATAGTCTTAATAATATATAATTTTATAATAATTAATTATAATAAATAATTTCGTATAGCAATAGGAATAAGATACGCCAAAGCAGTAATATATCTCTATTGTTGTATTTCTGTAATAAATTTTTATAATTCTTTAATAAACTACTTTATATTTCTTTGCAAGTTACTTCAAAAGTTTATTAAATTTCGGCAGTGTACGAAGTAGTTAGTAAAAGATACTTTTACTCCACTTACTCATAGTACCTTCAGATATTACACGTAATTGAATTGTTTGTGATTGTTAGTAAGCAGGTTTTGATCGACTGGTAGCCTGATCTTACTGTGTTTCGTGATATTGCGCTTGAATTATGGTCTGAATTTTCGAAATTATTTTTTTGATTAGAACTATTTAAAATTATCAAATATAAATAATTAGTAAATTAATTTACAATCAATTTGATTAATCAAGTATATAAAACGTATAATATTACATACTTGATAACCATTATATCAAAATGATCATTAGAGAGATTAGAGAGCAAATTATTATTATTGGAAAATATATCTATGGAACTCGTATATTAATATATAATTTAACTTCATTTTAAAAATTATTAAAATCATTAAATAATAGATCTTATATTAATATAATTAATTTCATTTTTCATTTTAAAAATCACCAAAATTATCAAATACCTGATATTCTCGAACTAATGGATTCTAACATAGGATTTAATAATGTACTATAATATCTAAAATCGTGTTTGATTGGCTTCTTTAAATTCTAACCAAACATCAAATTTATCTGGTTTGTTATTTTTGACATAGTCTTAGAATAATAATAATAACAATGAAATGTTGTTGATAATTCATTAAATTCTTCTATTGTTGATCGCTGGGAAGGATTAGAATGCCAACATCTTTTCATTAAATTAGCCCAACATTCTGGTGTACCTGTTGTAATTTCTGGTCTTTTTCAATCTAGAAGATCTAATATAAGTTTTGGTCCATGTTCTTGATCATGGAATATGCCTAGATGTCAATTCACACATAATCATCCCTTTACTATGCATGTGAATATGGGTGACAATTAAATAATTCTGGAGTCATATATGGAATTATTCCATATATTTGAGATTCTTGTAAGATTTTAATCGGCTGGCTAAATCATTGGATGATAGTTATTAATACCACTATGTAAATCTCGATGTATAATTTTCTTATCATGAATTTTTTTGATTCCTTTAATAATAAAATCCAAATATCTAGTTTTTTTTTTCCATGTAAATGCTTCAAAGTTTCCGTAAATATAATGATGCAAATCTCCATGTGGTGTATATTCTAAAAACAAATGCATAATTTTTAGTTTGCGTTTCTTGGGTTACTCCATAACATTTAATTATGAAACTTTGAGTCTTAAACTAAATCGTGTGTTTTAACTATATTTTTTCAGATACGATTAGTAATTAATATGAATGAATTAAAAATAAAAAATACAACTTCTCGTTCGTAACTTATACCAATGTTAATGTTCCAAGTAGGGTTCCGCAAAGAAGGATCGAAATCCGGATCCACAAAAATATTCGAATCCATTAAAAAATATTTGAATCCATTAAAAAATATTCGAATCCATTAAAAAATATTCGAATCCATAATATCTTTTGATGAATAAAAGATTTTTTTATCTCACTTTTCTCTCCCCCCTCTTAGAATTCTTCTTTCTCTCACCCCATCTCACTTTTTCTCCTCACCTCTATAGAATCCTCGGATCACGATCGATTCGAAACCTTAAGATCCGATCCGTGGATTCGAATATTTTTGCGGAACCCTATTTCCAAGTTTCCTTGAAAATTTGACTGAAACCGCCTTGTTGTTATTTGTAAAATCTTCAAAAGGAGCCCATTCTAAATATGGATCATTATACTTTTTTGAAAGCTGTGATTCTTTGATTAAATTATCAATATTTTCATTGCCACAGTTAATAATTAGAGAGTTTAAGGCAAAAAATTTTCGACATAGTAATTGATCAGTAGAAAAAATTTTTCTTGCTATGTCGCATTTTGAACATTTATTTTTTTTTTATTTTTAATCGAAGCCCTATCATTTGGATCCATATTATTTGAAATAACAGATAGTCCGTTTAACTTTACAATTTATATTTATTTTTAAGTCGGACCTGATTTTCTAGAAATATCTATAAGAAAATCGTTGTGAAACGAACTAATTAGGAAAATTTCATAGAAAAGAATACAAAATCTTTTTATGAATTCTAATTATAATTGCCTCTATAGTTCAGTAACTAGATTTTGTATCATTTTACGTGTAGTGATTATTAGATAAATAGTTAAATTAATACAATAGTCGAAAATGCAAAAAATTTTAATTATGTTGATAAAATTATGAAAGATATTGATATTGATACATTCAGATACTTTGTTAAATGAAAAATTTAAAATTTGCGCGTGCATACTTATTTCATTTAATTATAAAAGGTTGGATTGTGATATCTAAATTGTTAAACTTCGGTATCATATGATATCTTGTTTGTAACTATCTATATAGACTTTTGGCTTTAATTAAAGAAAACATAAAGCTAGAAATGCAATGCATCTACTATAAAGGTTTCAGTGAATAACAAACGTTTAAATTTTATATAATAATTTTCGAACGTTTGAATCTAACCGCTAAGTATTCACTCAATTCATAAGAAATAAATCCAAAACTTTTACAATAGATGCACTATATTTTTTTCTTAAGTTTACAGAGTATTGTTTTTACCCTTTTATTAGTAAATAACAAACTTTTATATGATCAGAATTTTTTGTTAGTTAATACCATACCAAAGGTAAATCAAATTTGACTTTTCTCGGCATATATTTAAAAAAATTTTATAGTATATTCACTATATTTCTGGCTCAGTATTATATTTGACGTTTTTATTAGTAAATACTAAACTTCTGAAACTATCAAATTTGGTTTAATTAAAAAGGATTAGTTTGACATTTTTGGTTAAAACAAAATTTCTGTACGATTAAACATCCAATTTTAACAAAGATATCACAAATTACCCTTGTAGTAAAAATTTTTGTGGGTGTATTCCCGATACGCGTATGACGATTATCTATTTGAGGGAGTTGCAATTAGATAAAGTTTTGAAGATTTCCCATACAGAGATGAAATGATTACATCCATACCAAGATGTTTGATTCCGCATAATTGTTGTATTCAAAATTTTTATTCCTTGATTATTAATATGATAACAATAACCATCTAAACCTAATATCCAAGCATTTGGTTAACTACTGGAAAAGTAAGAAAAGTAAGAAAACTAAGGAAAATTATTATCATTCTAAATTAGATCCGGCCCTTTATCCTGAGAAGTATGAATAATTATATTACTTGGTTTTCGTGGTTTTGTATCATATGGAATCAATTATAAATTTTTCTTTATTTGACGTAATTGAAGAATATTCTAAAGGAAATATATAGTTTTAAATGGGTTAATACATTTATAAAGGATTTTTATTATATTATAAAAATCTATAAATTCGGGACTGATCATTTCTGATACTCTCTTAAACATTTAAAAAATTATTATCAATTTGTGATAAAGGTAATCTATTTTCAAAGAGATTTACAGCATCTTGAGAAATAAGTTTTGCCGAAGTTAAAATAGCATAACGTAAAATTTCTTGATAGTAAACAATTAAGAGTTTCATTGGGTAATTGGCCATAGGATATATTATATAAGGATATTTTAACAACATATTGAGGGTGCACGAATTCCACATGAGATGTGCACGGGATTTCGAAATGTTGCGAAGGTCACGGGAGATGACATTAAGATGACAGTGTAACCGGATGAGTGTGTTACCATCTAGATGACAGATTATTCATCTTTGTACGAAGTATTTCATCCTTGTGTGTCATCCTTAAAAATAGAAAAGAACGTGTTTAGACGCGACAACACAGGATGAAGGAAAATAAGTTCGAAAGTGTATAAAATAGACTGGTAATTTAGGATGTGAAAAGGATCGGCTCATTTTCTAAAATTTTTATAATTTTTAATTTTCTTTTGGTACATTTCGAATAATTACGAAAATCTTTCACCTAATTTGTAATAAAATAATAAATAATCTTTTGGTACGCATTTTATAATAAAAATAAATAATAAAGATAGAAACATATTGTTTTGATTTAGCAGCAGAGATAAGACACGCCAAAGCAGTGATATATTTTTGTTGTTACATCTTTGCAATAAGTTTGAAAGTTTCGATATACACCATAATAATTTGATACGTTTTAATATTTTCATTTCGTGATAACGGTAATATTGGTGAGAAATGGTTAACAGCCCGTAATACCTCTATTACTAATTTTGTAATTTCTTGAATAAAGTTACTGAATAAAGTCTGAAGCTAAGATTCGGAAGTTTGCGTAGTGAGCTGTAAAAAGATACTTTTACTCCACTTACTCACGTACCTTCAGATCGCACCTGTGTGTACTGTGTTAAGAGTTTATTTTATATATCTATTCGTTGCGAGTAGGCAAGTGACTGCTTGATCCTACTGGCGGATAGTGGGCGTTACGAAATATTGCGTACAAGAGTACGTTGAGTTAGTACGAAAAGGGGTGTGACGAGAGTTCGATTTAGTGGGACTGATTGACGTAACTTTACTCTTTGTTCTGGGCAGACCGCCACAATATGTATCTAACTAATAATTAATAAGTTCATTACTTTGGTGGTGATATTATTCTAATAGTTTTAGATAGTAAATATAATCTTCAAGAATTCCTTTTGAATCGATCTACTATACATAAAATTTGTGGTAAAATCAATCTCTGAAAATAACATAAGGAATCCTGCTGTATTTCTTTGATGATTGTATAAATAATTATTAAAACATTTGATATTTTCAATTTCTATTCACAAAATGTCAATCCTGACAAGCCAGGTCCGGCCTGCAAGCCTTAGAGTTCATGAACCAGGCCCAAGACTCGCAAGCCCAGGCCTGTGAACCCACTCAGGCCACCTGGGTGTTTAATGCATTGGATGAAGAGTTGTAATGAATAAGCACCCAGCAACTCCATCTTTACATAACACTTATCAAAATCAAAGTAATTTTTTAACATGATAATGAATTTAGAAATTCCTTTGAAACTATGGTTTTGGTTTTTTTATATTCAGTATTATTAGCCCAGTATTAAAATACAAATATATAGATTATTTAAATAAATATCGATAAAAAATTTTGAAAGTAAATAAGTTAGATAATTCATCCGACATGAAATTAACAAATTATATATTAATTAGATAGATATATTATAATGCAAATAAAATAGAGCTAGATTTAAAACCTTACATTTTTATACTTTTTTCGAACAAACTGAAAAGTACGCGAACTAAATTTAATGATTTCTACAAAGTATATAATATTTGTTTTCTTCAACTGAGAATAGAAGATTTAATCAGCTCTTAAGTCATATTTTTATCTTAAACATTCGCCAATTTTTTCTTTATAAAATAATCAAATTATTGTTACAAAAATATATATCTAAGGTAAAATAATAATATAATATGTTCATTGATGTAAAAAAAAAAACGGAAATTTGTACAATTATTTATAAAACTTTCACTAAATTATAAAGTAATTATTTGAAATTATCTAGTTGCATGCGATAGAAGTAAAAGTAATTTATTGAAAATAAAAAATAATAGATTTTAATAATGATTGTATCCATACCTTCAACTACAAACATTCATTAAAATATTCAAAAAATTTTCTTCGTTTAAAGTCATCTGTTTGGTAAAAATACAAATTAATAAGGGAATAATTAAAAATAATTAAATTTATTATATTAAAAAATATTACTTTGATCTTCAATATTTTCTTCTTCCAATAATTCATTTAAAAAATGTTTTTTAGAATTTTCCGCACGTAAATTATGGTCTGAATTTTCGAAATTATTTTTTTGATCAGGACTATTTAAAAATTATTAATAATAAAGATAATTAGTGAAATCGAACTGAAGTATATAAAAATATATAAAATATAATATAATTCTTACTTGAAATCCATTATATCAAAATGATCATTGGAGAGTAAATTATCATTAGAGAATAGATCTATAGAAATTCCATATAAGAAATTATTAATAAAATGAGTTATATCATTTTAAAAATCATTTAAATCAATAAATACCTGATACTGTTGAATTAATAGATTCTAACATTGAATTTAATGACATGCTATAATATCTAGAATTAGGATGCTCGTATCCCGGATTTTTTACAAATGGTTTTTTACATTCAACCATTTCAAGTCGTTTTTTTTCAGCTTCATTAAATTCTAACCAAATATCATATATTTCTGGATGATGTTTTTTGACATAATCTTCAGATCCATAATAATAATAATTTAGAAATTCTTCTGAAAATCTAGAAATTTCTTGTATTGTTGGTCGTTGAGAAGGATCAGGATGCCAACAACTTTTCATTAAATTAGACCAACGTTCTGGTGTATCTTCTGTAATTTCTGGTCTTTTTCCATCTAAAATATCTAATATAAGTTTTGGTCCATGTTCTTGATCATGAAATGGTCTATGCCCAGATGTCAATTGCCACATAATCATTCCTAAACTATAAATATCTGATGCATATGAATATGGTTGATATTTAAATAATTCTGGAGCCATATATGGAATTATTCCATATATTTGAGATTCTCTTGAAATATTTGAATCAATATTTACTGGTTGACTAAATCCTAAATCCGAAATAATTGTATGATCTCTAGTATTAGAATATAAGCTATCATTAATATTCTTTTTAGCTAGAATGTTACCACTATGTAAATCTCGATGTATAATTTTCCCAAGATGAATTGTATAAATTCCACAAATAATACTCCATAAATAAACAATTTTACTTCGCCAAGTAAATTTTTCAAAGTTTTTATGTATAAAATGATGCAAATCTCCATTTGGTATATATTCTAAAATAAAAGCATAATTTTTTGTTTGTGGATGCTGCGTTACTCCATAACATTTAATTGTTTTATAATTATAATACGTATGGTCAATATTACCGATCTGAAACGTAAGTTTCAACTATATTTNATAATAATAATAATAATAATAATAATAATAATAATAATAATAATAATAATAATAATAATAATAATAATAATAATAATAATAATAATAATAATAATAAACGTCGTCATTCAAGACGATATTTTGGACCTATTTTACCATTTGCTATTCATGAATCTCATGAATCCGAATCCGAAGAAATGTTAATGGCATCCGATTTTTCCCAATCTTTAGATCCTCAATGCTGTAATAAATCAATAGTAACAAAATTGAATGAGTTAAATAAATCATCCGAAAGAAATGATGGAAATAATAATGATTATGTAGTTATACAATGTTCGAAGCATCTCAAGAAGAATACAACACTTAATGAAAAAGATTCAAAATGTGGATTTATGAAATTTATAAATAATTTTTGGAAAAAAACATTAAAGAGAAAAACAAATACTAAAGTTATTTGTGGTGTTGGGAAACGTTCAGAAACAGTTACGGTAAAAAGAATAAAAGATGGCAAAAAGGTACGAATTCAAGAAATTCAAGATATTTGTTTTTTAGAGAGAATTGTTTTTTTTAATATATATAATAACTATATTTGTTTTTCTTTGTCCTTTTTTATAGATGATTGTTAAACGAGTTAATAAAGAAAAACTTATGTCTAAAGATTATTTCAAAAATGGTCATCTAGCAAGTTGTAAATGTAAAAGTTGTAAACTATATACAAATTCAACAACCTATTCAAGACCAATTAATCAACCTATTCAAAAACATCAACCATCAAGACAAATCTCAGTTTCGTCTGATCCTCCTTTATATGCCGAAGGAAATGTTCAAAAAAATACAACTAGATCCCTTTCTTTACCTACGGATATTTCCCATTATTCTCCCATTTCTACCCCAGTTTTTCCTACATCCCCTTCTTCTTCTTCTTCTTTTTTTTCTCCTACAACACCTATTTCAGCTTCCCCAGTGACGGAATTAAAAACATCGCCATTATCTAATGAAAATTCTAATTCTGAATTGCAACATTCGTCTTCATTAGTTTTAGAAGATAATTGTGAATTAATTAATTCACCTCGTAATTCGATTGGTGCTTCTTCTTTATCAAAATCTTCAAGTCTATCATTTAAAAAAGAATTACCAATTCCTGTAGAATTAAAATTAATGTTATCTCATAGTACAGATGGACCTGAATTAATTAGTTTTTTTAAAGATGAATGTTATTATTATTATATTACTAAAATGCATGGTATTAGAAAACGGAAATGGAAAAAACCTAGAAGTTGGTTTATGAAAAAATATTTTGATGTTAATTGGAATGATTATATTAGTGATAATATGTAATAATAATAATAATAATAATAACGATAATAATAATAATATTTATTATTTTTTTTTGGAATACTGTGTACAGTTAAAGTTATCATTGCCATAAATTATAAATTGACAGAAAAAAAAATGTTTCACGATGTAATCCCTGCATAAGAAGTTAAAAATAAAAGAATTCTAGAAAGGTAATTATGGTCTGACAGACATTCCCGTCAGAACTTAGAACTTTCTAAATGTTCTATGATGTCACTTGTCAAATGATTATATCAAAATTCGGCTGATTGCGAATCTTCAGAAATTCTGAATTTGTGCTGTAACTGTTTTGTTGCCGAAATATCCATTTCGGAAATATGATGTTTTTACCTAAATTCGGCCTACAAATTTCCGAATTTTGGCAAAAAAATTGGCTTAAATTCAGCTTTAAGTTTCAAAAATTCAGAATAAAAATTTGGCTTTAAGTTTTAACCAAAATTCATATTTTGGCAAAAAAAATATTTAGTAGAAATTTAGATATTTTGGTTTACATTGAACTTTATTCCGATTTTGGTATAATTTACTTACCATTTTCTTTGAATTTTAACTAAATTTACTTACTTCCGATTTTGATACATTTATTGTCGTCAGAATTTCAACTAAATTTTCTTTGCCGAAAGATAATTTCGATTAGCAGCGAATGGCTGCTAATCGGAAATAGCTTAATCTGCCACCTTTCGGCTGAAAATCTGCCATCCGAATTTTATCCATTTCGACTAATGTGCGTATATACTTTATTTAAATAACGATTTTTTCAATTCATTGAAAAAAATGTATGCTTGATGACATGTGATATTTTCATAAATTAAATAACATAAATTTTATTTAGTAAATTCATTATTATTATTCATTAATAATAATAATAATAGTAATAATAAATATTAATAAATAAATAGTAATAATAATCATTAATGAACTTGAAAAATATTAGTTCATCAACAATAATAATAAAAGTAATAATAAATAATAATAATAATAAATAATAATAATAATAATAATAATAATAATAATAATAATAATCATTAATAATCCGTTAACATGTGATATTTTTCAACTAATGACCAATTGATCTGTGATTAATATTAAAAATCAAATATATAAGTATTAATGAATTATGATTGGTTAGTTTAAATGACCTGGTCATTTAAAATTTGAATGAAATGACCTAATGACTTTGGTCATTTGTCATTTGAGTCATTTGAGGTCATTTGGGTCATTTGCCATCACTGGGGAAAGGTGGTTTTGGCCAAATTTATAAAGAAGCTTGGAAAAAAAAGTAAAACCATGTAAGGTTCGATGGTTCTATTAATCAGTCAGAAACTGAAGTTGTTTTTAAGAGGGAATTAGTAATTTATATTTTATTTTTAATTCAATTTGATTTGAAAAAATGTACATTTCAGTTTGATCATCGTCTATATGTTTTAATAGAAGTAACACAGGATCCACAAACTAAGAATTATGCATCATTTTGTAGATAAACTTATATATTTATATCATATTGTCGAAGGAATTAAAAAAATTCATGAAAAAAAAATTATACATCGAGATTTCCATAGTGATAACATTCTTGTTAGTAAAAATGAAATACTTAATGATTATCCAGTAATTTCAGATTTAGGATTTAGTCAACCAGCAAATATTGATTCAAATCTAACAAGAGAATGAACCAAAACTTATATTAGATACTTTAGATGGAAAGCGACCAGAAATTACAGAAGATACACCGGAATTTTGGGATAATTTAATGAAAAGATGTTGGCATTCTCTACTTATTTATTTATTTTATGTATCCTTTTATGATTTTATCACTATTTTTATCACTATTATTTATTTATTGAATAATTTCTTAATTTGATAATTAATGTTACATCTTTCTTTTTTGCCATATTGTTTTGATCCATTTATTTGAAAATAAAATTGTTTAACTTCGAGATAACATAAAGAAAATCGGCTTATTGCATCAAAGAAAACAAAATTAATCGAAAATTCTTGAGAAAAGTAATTTAATTTGTCTCCAATTACTTTAGCGGCAAATTTGTCCGCTAAAATGGATGGTTTAAGGGATAAGAAAATTTTTTTGGACAATTTGATAATCCACAATCAATAATCGTTACAAAAAAAATATTCGTGAAGTGGCTTGGGTGATAAGATCACTTTTTTTTCAAAAACTATTTATTCTCTGGGTGGTGGGTGATGGGTGATAGGCTTTTTTATTCTAAATCGTCCTCGTCTTCTGAGTAATTGTTGTTATGTCACGCAAATCATTCCAAAAAAAGAGTGCGTTTTGGCAATCTTCTGCGCACACATATGAACATGTGACAATACGAAATTAGGTGGGATTTTATACTACTGAGAATACAAAGTCACGGGGGATAAATTATCTTGGGTGTTATCTTTCATCCAAGATAACTATTTGTTCATCCTGGTACGAAGAACGTGTTCAGGGATAACGGAGGATGAAGGTAAACAAAAGAGAAAATATAAAAATAGCTGCGGTTGGGAAGAAGAAAAAGAGATTCCCTTCTCGCGAAAACAATTTTTTTTATATTAAAAATTTAATAATTTCTTCTTAATAATCTTAATAATAACAGATAGTTTTGAAATAGTCTTAATAATATATAATTTTATAATAATTAATTATAATAAATAATTTCGTATAGCAATAGGAATAAGATACGCCAAAGCAGTAATATATCTCTATTGTTGTATTTCTGTAATAAATTTTTATAATTCTTTAATAAACTACTTTATATTTCTTTGCAAGTTACTTCAAAAGTTTATTAAATTTCGGCAGTGTACGAAGTAGTTAGTAAAAGATACTTTTACTCCACTTACTCATAGTACCTTCAGATATTACACGTAATTGAATTGTTTGTGATTGTTAGTAAGCAGGTTTTGATCGACTGGTAGCCTGATCTTACTGTGTTTCGTGATATTGCGCTTGAATTATGGTCTGAATTTTCGAAATTATTTTTTTGATTAGAACTATTTAAAATTATCAAATATAAATAATTAGTAAATTAATTTACAATCAATTTGATTAATCAAGTATATAAAACGTATAATATTACATACTTGATAACCATTATATCAAAATGATCATTAGAGAGATTAGAGAGCAAATTATTATTATTGGAAAATATATCTATGGAACTCGTATATTAATATATAATTTAACTTCATTTTAAAAATTATTAAAATCATTAAATAATAGATCTTATATTAATATAATTAATTTCATTTTTCATTTTAAAAATCACCAAAATTATCAAATACCTGATATTCTCGAACTAATGGATTCTAACATAGGATTTAATAATGTACTATAATATCTAAAATCGTGTTTGATTGGCTTCTTTAAATTCTAACCAAACATCAAATTTATCTGGTTTGTTATTTTTGACATAGTCTTAGAATAATAATAATAACAATGAAATGTTGTTGATAATTCATTAAATTCTTCTATTGTTGATCGCTGGGAAGGATTAGAATGCCAACATCTTTTCATTAAATTAGCCCAACATTCTGGTGTACCTGTTGTAATTTCTGGTCTTTTTCAATCTAGAAGATCTAATATAAGTTTTGGTCCATGTTCTTGATCATGGAATATGCCTAGATGTCAATTCACACATAATCATCCCTTTACTATGCATGTGAATATGGGTGACAATTAAATAATTCTGGAGTCATATATGGAATTATTCCATATATTTGAGATTCTTGTAAGATTTTAATCGGCTGGCTAAATCATTGGATGATAGTTATTAATACCACTATGTAAATCTCGATGTATAATTTTCTTATCATGAATTTTTTTGATTCCTTTAATAATAAAATCCAAATATCTAGTTTTTTTTTTCCATGTAAATGCTTCAAAGTTTCCGTAAATATAATGATGCAAATCTCCATGTGGTGTATATTCTAAAAACAAATGCATAATTTTTAGTTTGCGTTTCTTGGGTTACTCCATAACATTTAATTATGAAACTTTGAGTCTTAAACTAAATCGTGTGTTTTAACTATATTTTTTCAGATACGATTAGTAATTAATATGAATGAATTAAAAATAAAAAATACAACTTCTCGTTCGTAACTTATACCAATGTTAATGTTCCAAGTAGGGTTCCGCAAAGAAGGATCGAAATCCGGATCCACAAAAATATTCGAATCCATTAAAAAATATTTGAATCCATTAAAAAATATTCGAATCCATTAAAAAATATTCGAATCCATAATATCTTTTGATGAATAAAAGATTTTTTTATCTCACTTTTCTCTCCCCCCTCTTAGAATTCTTCTTTCTCTCACCCCATCTCACTTTTTCTCCTCACCTCTATAGAATCCTCGGATCACGATCGATTCGAAACCTTAAGATCCGATCCGTGGATTCGAATATTTTTGCGGAACCCTATTTCCAAGTTTCCTTGAAAATTTGACTGAAACCGCCTTGTTGTTATTTGTAAAATCTTCAAAAGGAGCCCATTCTAAATATGGATCATTATACTTTTTTGAAAGCTGTGATTCTTTGATTAAATTATCAATATTTTCATTGCCACAGTTAATAATTAGAGAGTTTAAGGCAAAAAATTTTCGACATAGTAATTGATCAGTAGAAAAAATTTTTCTTGCTATGTCGCATTTTGAACATTTATTTTTTTTTTATTTTTAATCGAAGCCCTATCATTTGGATCCATATTATTTGAAATAACAGATAGTCCGTTTAACTTTACAATTTATATTTATTTTTAAGTCGGACCTGATTTTCTAGAAATATCTATAAGAAAATCGTTGTGAAACGAACTAATTAGGAAAATTTCATAGAAAAGAATACAAAATCTTTTTATGAATTCTAATTATAATTGCCTCTATAGTTCAGTAACTAGATTTTGTATCATTTTACGTGTAGTGATTATTAGATAAATAGTTAAATTAATACAATAGTCGAAAATGCAAAAAATTTTAATTATGTTGATAAAATTATGAAAGATATTGATATTGATACATTCAGATACTTTGTTAAATGAAAAATTTAAAATTTGCGCGTGCATACTTATTTCATTTAATTATAAAAGGTTGGATTGTGATATCTAAATTGTTAAACTTCGGTATCATATGATATCTTGTTTGTAACTATCTATATAGACTTTTGGCTTTAATTAAAGAAAACATAAAGCTAGAAATGCAATGCATCTACTATAAAGGTTTCAGTGAATAACAAACGTTTAAATTTTATATAATAATTTTCGAACGTTTGAATCTAACCGCTAAGTATTCACTCAATTCATAAGAAATAAATCCAAAACTTTTACAATAGATGCACTATATTTTTTTCTTAAGTTTACAGAGTATTGTTTTTACCCTTTTATTAGTAAATAACAAACTTTTATATGATCAGAATTTTTTGTTAGTTAATACCATACCAAAGGTAAATCAAATTTGACTTTTCTCGGCATATATTTAAAAAAATTTTATAGTATATTCACTATATTTCTGGCTCAGTATTATATTTGACGTTTTTATTAGTAAATACTAAACTTCTGAAACTATCAAATTTGGTTTAATTAAAAAGGATTAGTTTGACATTTTTGGTTAAAACAAAATTTCTGTACGATTAAACATCCAATTTTAACAAAGATATCACAAATTACCCTTGTAGTAAAAATTTTTGTGGGTGTATTCCCGATACGCGTATGACGATTATCTATTTGAGGGAGTTGCAATTAGATAAAGTTTTGAAGATTTCCCATACAGAGATGAAATGATTACATCCATACCAAGATGTTTGATTCCGCATAATTGTTGTATTCAAAATTTTTATTCCTTGATTATTAATATGATAACAATAACCATCTAAACCTAATATCCAAGCATTTGGTTAACTACTGGAAAAGTAAGAAAAGTAAGAAAACTAAGGAAAATTATTATCATTCTAAATTAGATCCGGCCCTTTATCCTGAGAAGTATGAATAATTATATTACTTGGTTTTCGTGGTTTTGTATCATATGGAATCAATTATAAATTTTTCTTTATTTGACGTAATTGAAGAATATTCTAAAGGAAATATATAGTTTTAAATGGGTTAATACATTTATAAAGGATTTTTATTATATTATAAAAATCTATAAATTCGGGACTGATCATTTCTGATACTCTCTTAAACATTTAAAAAATTATTATCAATTTGTGATAAAGGTAATCTATTTTCAAAGAGATTTACAGCATCTTGAGAAATAAGTTTTGCCGAAGTTAAAATAGCATAACGTAAAATTTCTTGATAGTAAACAATTAAGAGTTTCATTGGGTAATTGGCCATAGGATATATTATATAAGGATATTTTAACAACATATTGAGGGTGCACGAATTCCACATGAGATGTGCACGGGATTTCGAAATGTTGCGAAGGTCACGGGAGATGACATTAAGATGACAGTGTAACCGGATGAGTGTGTTACCATCTAGATGACAGATTATTCATCTTTGTACGAAGTATTTCATCCTTGTGTGTCATCCTTAAAAATAGAAAAGAACGTGTTTAGACGCGACAACACAGGATGAAGGAAAATAAGTTCGAAAGTGTATAAAATAGACTGGTAATTTAGGATGTGAAAAGGATCGGCTCATTTTCTAAAATTTTTATAATTTTTAATTTTCTTTTGGTACATTTCGAATAATTACGAAAATCTTTCACCTAATTTGTAATAAAATAATAAATAATCTTTTGGTACGCATTTTATAATAAAAATAAATAATAAAGATAGAAACATATTGTTTTGATTTAGCAGCAGAGATAAGACACGCCAAAGCAGTGATATATTTTTGTTGTTACATCTTTGCAATAAGTTTGAAAGTTTCGATATACACCATAATAATTTGATACGTTTTAATATTTTCATTTCGTGATAACGGTAATATTGGTGAGAAATGGTTAACAGCCCGTAATACCTCTATTACTAATTTTGTAATTTCTTGAATAAAGTTACTGAATAAAGTCTGAAGCTAAGATTCGGAAGTTTGCGTAGTGAGCTGTAAAAAGATACTTTTACTCCACTTACTCACGTACCTTCAGATCGCACCTGTGTGTACTGTGTTAAGAGTTTATTTTATATATCTATTCGTTGCGAGTAGGCAAGTGACTGCTTGATCCTACTGGCGGATAGTGGGCGTTACGAAATATTGCGTACAAGAGTACGTTGAGTTAGTACGAAAAGGGGTGTGACGAGAGTTCGATTTAGTGGGACTGATTGACGTAACTTTACTCTTTGTTCTGGGCAGACCGCCACAATATGTATCTAACTAATAATTAATAAGTTCATTACTTTGGTGGTGATATTATTCTAATAGTTTTAGATAGTAAATATAATCTTCAAGAATTCCTTTTGAATCGATCTACTATACATAAAATTTGTGGTAAAATCAATCTCTGAAAATAACATAAGGAATCCTGCTGTATTTCTTTGATGATTGTATAAATAATTATTAAAACATTTGATATTTTCAATTTCTATTCACAAAATGTCAATCCTGACAAGCCAGGTCCGGCCTGCAAGCCTTAGAGTTCATGAACCAGGCCCAAGACTCGCAAGCCCAGGCCTGTGAACCCACTCAGGCCACCTGGGTGTTTAATGCATTGGATGAAGAGTTGTAATGAATAAGCACCCAGCAACTCCATCTTTACATAACACTTATCAAAATCAAAGTAATTTTTTAACATGATAATGAATTTAGAAATTCCTTTGAAACTATGGTTTTGGTTTTTTTATATTCAGTATTATTAGCCCAGTATTAAAATACAAATATATAGATTATTTAAATAAATATCGATAAAAAATTTTGAAAGTAAATAAGTTAGATAATTCATCCGACATGAAATTAACAAATTATATATTAATTAGATAGATATATTATAATGCAAATAAAATAGAGCTAGATTTAAAACCTTACATTTTTATACTTTTTTCGAACAAACTGAAAAGTACGCGAACTAAATTTAATGATTTCTACAAAGTATATAATATTTGTTTTCTTCAACTGAGAATAGAAGATTTAATCAGCTCTTAAGTCATATTTTTATCTTAAACATTCGCCAATTTTTTCTTTATAAAATAATCAAATTATTGTTACAAAAATATATATCTAAGGTAAAATAATAATATAATATGTTCATTGATGTAAAAAAAAAAACGGAAATTTGTACAATTATTTATAAAACTTTCACTAAATTATAAAGTAATTATTTGAAATTATCTAGTTGCATGCGATAGAAGTAAAAGTAATTTATTGAAAATAAAAAATAATAGATTTTAATAATGATTGTATCCATACCTTCAACTACAAACATTCATTAAAATATTCAAAAAATTTTCTTCGTTTAAAGTCATCTGTTTGGTAAAAATACAAATTAATAAGGGAATAATTAAAAATAATTAAATTTATTATATTAAAAAATATTACTTTGATCTTCAATATTTTCTTCTTCCAATAATTCATTTAAAAAATGTTTTTTAGAATTTTCCGCACGTAAATTATGGTCTGAATTTTCGAAATTATTTTTTTGATCAGGACTATTTAAAAATTATTAATAATAAAGATAATTAGTGAAATCGAACTGAAGTATATAAAAATATATAAAATATAATATAATTCTTACTTGAAATCCATTATATCAAAATGATCATTGGAGAGTAAATTATCATTAGAGAATAGATCTATAGAAATTCCATATAAGAAATTATTAATAAAATGAGTTATATCATTTTAAAAATCATTTAAATCAATAAATACCTGATACTGTTGAATTAATAGATTCTAACATTGAATTTAATGACATGCTATAATATCTAGAATTAGGATGCTCGTATCCCGGATTTTTTACAAATGGTTTTTTACATTCAACCATTTCAAGTCGTTTTTTTTCAGCTTCATTAAATTCTAACCAAATATCATATATTTCTGGATGATGTTTTTTGACATAATCTTCAGATCCATAATAATAATAATTTAGAAATTCTTCTGAAAATCTAGAAATTTCTTGTATTGTTGGTCGTTGAGAAGGATCAGGATGCCAACAACTTTTCATTAAATTAGACCAACGTTCTGGTGTATCTTCTGTAATTTCTGGTCTTTTTCCATCTAAAATATCTAATATAAGTTTTGGTCCATGTTCTTGATCATGAAATGGTCTATGCCCAGATGTCAATTGCCACATAATCATTCCTAAACTATAAATATCTGATGCATATGAATATGGTTGATATTTAAATAATTCTGGAGCCATATATGGAATTATTCCATATATTTGAGATTCTCTTGAAATATTTGAATCAATATTTACTGGTTGACTAAATCCTAAATCCGAAATAATTGTATGATCTCTAGTATTAGAATATAAGCTATCATTAATATTCTTTTTAGCTAGAATGTTACCACTATGTAAATCTCGATGTATAATTTTCCCAAGATGAATTGTATAAATTCCACAAATAATACTCCATAAATAAACAATTTTACTTCGCCAAGTAAATTTTTCAAAGTTTTTATGTATAAAATGATGCAAATCTCCATTTGGTATATATTCTAAAATAAAAGCATAATTTTTTGTTTGTGGATGCTGCGTTACTCCATAACATTTAATTGTTTTATAATTATAATACGTATGGTCAATATTACCGATCTGAAACGTAAGTTTCAACTATATTTTTTTAAATGCGATAAATAAATACCAATAAATTAAAATAATGAATTACAATAAATAAATGATTATTTACCTCATTTAAAAATTCTGTATCCACATTCTGGGAGTTATTTAGTATTTTCAAAACAATTTCTTGTTCTGACGACCGCTTAACAGTACCTTTATAGTTTATGCCTTTNCTAAACCTAATATCCAAGCATTTGGTTAACTACTGGAAAAGTAAGAAAAGTAAGAAAACTAAGGAAAATTATTATCATTCTAAATTAGATCCGGCCCTTTATCCTGAGAAGTATGAATAATTATATTACTTGGTTTTCGTGGTTTTGTATCATATGGAATCAATTATAAATTTTTCTTTATTTGACGTAATTGAAGAATATTCTAAAGGAAATATATAGTTTTAAATGGGTTAATACATTTATAAAGGATTTTTATTATATTATAAAAATCTATAAATTCGGGACTGATCATTTCTGATACTCTCTTAAACATTTAAAAAATTATTATCAATTTGTGATAAAGGTAATCTATTTTCAAAGAGATTTACAGCATCTTGAGAAATAAGTTTTGCCGAAGTTAAAATAGCATAACGTAAAATTTCTTGATAGTAAACAATTAAGAGTTTCATTGGGTAATTGGCCATAGGATATATTATATAAGGATATTTTAACAACATATTGAGGGTGCACGAATTCCACATGAGATGTGCACGGGATTTCGAAATGTTGCGAAGGTCACGGGAGATGACATTAAGATGACAGTGTAACCGGATGAGTGTGTTACCATCTAGATGACAGATTATTCATCTTTGTACGAAGTATTTCATCCTTGTGTGTCATCCTTAAAAATAGAAAAGAACGTGTTTAGACGCGACAACACAGGATGAAGGAAAATAAGTTCGAAAGTGTATAAAATAGACTGGTAATTTAGGATGTGAAAAGGATCGGCTCATTTTCTAAAATTTTTATAATTTTTAATTTTCTTTTGGTACATTTCGAATAATTACGAAAATCTTTCACCTAATTTGTAATAAAATAATAAATAATCTTTTGGTACGCATTTTATAATAAAAATAAATAATAAAGATAGAAACATATTGTTTTGATTTAGCAGCAGAGATAAGACACGCCAAAGCAGTGATATATTTTTGTTGTTACATCTTTGCAATAAGTTTGAAAGTTTCGATATACACCATAATAATTTGATACGTTTTAATATTTTCATTTCGTGATAACGGTAATATTGGTGAGAAATGGTTAACAGCCCGTAATACCTCTATTACTAATTTTGTAATTTCTTGAATAAAGTTACTGAATAAAGTCTGAAGCTAAGATTCGGAAGTTTGCGTAGTGAGCTGTAAAAAGATACTTTTACTCCACTTACTCACGTACCTTCAGATCGCACCTGTGTGTACTGTGTTAAGAGTTTATTTTATATATCTATTCGTTGCGAGTAGGCAAGTGACTGCTTGATCCTACTGGCGGATAGTGGGCGTTACGAAATATTGCGTACAAGAGTACGTTGAGTTAGTACGAAAAGGGGTGTGACGAGAGTTCGATTTAGTGGGACTGATTGACGTAACTTTACTCTTTGTTCTGGGCAGACCGCCACAATATGTATCTAACTAATAATTAATAAGTTCATTACTTTGGTGGTGATATTATTCTAATAGTTTTAGATAGTAAATATAATCTTCAAGAATTCCTTTTGAATCGATCTACTATACATAAANTAAATTATCATTAGAGAATAGATCTATAGAAATTCCATATAAGAAATTATTAATAAAATGAGTTATATCATTTTAAAAATCATTTAAATCAATAAATACCTGATACTGTTGAATTAATAGATTCTAACATTGAATTTAATGACATGCTATAATATCTAGAATTAGGATGCTCGTATCCCGGATTTTTTACAAATGGTTTTTTACATTCAACCATTTCAAGTCGTTTTTTTTCAGCTTCATTAAATTCTAACCAAATATCATATATTTCTGGATGATGTTTTTTGACATAATCTTCAGATCCATAATAATAATAATTTAGAAATTCTTCTGAAAATCTAGAAATTTCTTGTATTGTTGGTCGTTGAGAAGGATCAGGATGCCAACAACTTTTCATTAAATTAGACCAACGTTCTGGTGTATCTTCTGTAATTTCTGGTCTTTTTCCATCTAAAATATCTAATATAAGTTTTGGTCCATGTTCTTGATCATGAAATGGTCTATGCCCAGATGTCAATTGCCACATAATCATTCCTAAACTATAAATATCTGATGCATATGAATATGGTTGATATTTAAATAATTCTGGAGCCATATATGGAATTATTCCATATATTTGAGATTCTCTTGAAATATTTGAATCAATATTTACTGGTTGACTAAATCCTAAATCCGAAATAATTGTATGATCTCTAGTATTAGAATATAAGCTATCATTAATATTCTTTTTAGCTAGAATGTTACCACTATGTAAATCTCGATGTATAATTTTCCCAAGATGAATTGTATAAATTCCACAAATAATACTCCATAAATAAACAATTTTACTTCGCCAAGTAAATTTTTCAAAGTTTTTATGTATAAAATGATGCAAATCTCCATTTGGTATATATTCTAAAATAAAAGCATAATTTTTTGTTTGTGGATGCTGCGTTACTCCATAACATTTAATTGTTTTATAATTATAATACGTATGGTCAATATTACCGATCTGAAACGTAAGTTTCAACTATATTTTTTTAAATGCGATAAATAAATACCAATAAATTAAAATAATGAATTACAATAAATAAATGATTATTTACCTCATTTAAAAATTCTGTATCCACATTCTGGGAGTTATTTAGTATTTTCAAAACAATTTCTTGTTCTGACGACCGCTTAACAGTACCTTTATAGTTTATGCCTTTATTAATATTCCAAGTAGCTTTAAAAATTTGACTGAAACCACCTTGCCCAATTTTCTTTATATCTTTAAACTCTTCAAAAGGAACCCATGATAAATATGTATCATTATCATTATTATTTGGTGAATGTGTTCCTTTGATGAAATTATCACTGTTAGAGATCAGAGAATCCATACCATAACAATAATAACATATATGTGAATTATTGATAAGTAATCTTCTGTTGCATTTTATACATGTAACAAATATTTCAGTCATTTTATTCAAATAAAATAAAAACGAGAACTTATGATCCAAAAAATCCTCTTATTTATCTTTATTAAAAAAACATTTAAAGAATTCATTTGTCAAACGATGAGAAAATTATATGTTCCAGAATGCATTTTGTTTTAAGAGAATTGAATTGGAATGTTCTTTTTAATTCGATTCGAAAATTCTAAACATTTGAAAATGGGATTTCCGATTTACATACATGTTTTTCTTTTCGTTGTTTACTTAAATAGAAATATGTATATAGAAAATTCCGAAACCGGCAATAATTCTCTGCCTTACATTCTACGAGAATATTCTTTGAGGAAAAGAATTCCCAGCATGCATATCCTACTAAATTGTTTTTTCTTAAAAAAATTCTAAAAACATCATTAACTTTATATTTTATCTGATCTGAAACTATTTTATTTAATTATTTCTTTATTGAGTTTCTATAATATTTTAAAAGATGTGCTTTTCTTCATAGCCTTGACCTGATATCCTAAAAATACAGACAATCCCTTTATTTAACCAATTAATTTCTATTTTACTTTTGATGATGATGATATGAAGGAAAAATCTGTTATAATGTTTTTCAAAATGAGAATCAATAACTACGAATTCTTAGCCCGTCTGTCAGAAAAGAACTATATAACCTAATCTCAACCTTTCAAAAAAAAAAGCTTGAGAAATATTTTCTAGAGTCATATAAAGTTTTTTTTAATTACCCTTTTATTTTTTGATTTATTTCAAAATGAGACTTGATCAAAGGTAATATTTACGTATCTTTTATTATTGTTATTATTTTGCGCAACTTTTTTTTTTTAACAAATTTAATAAATTTTATGAAAAAAAATTTCTAATAATTTAATGATTTATTCTATATATTTTTTCCAGTCCCCGATTTAGCGGAACTCTCCGTAATGTTCGGTAAATTGAAAGTTGCCGTAGACAATTTACAAACGAAAGTTTCTCAAGAGAATATCACTTTGTTTGCAATCGACAATTTACAAACGAAAGGTTTTCAAGAAAAGTCATCACTTCATATATAGAACAAGTCCATATAACAACATGTCAGTGTAAATATTGCACTGAGAAATTTTCAAAATTGAAGCAGCAATTCTTAGTCACGTAAATGCAAAACATATTTTTAGTAATAATCATCATCATCATCATAATGTTAAAACATGGGAAAGGAAAAGAGATTGGCATATTATTGCAAACCATGCAATAAAGTTTTTTTTGAGAGAATTTGATTTAAATAATCATAATTTTGGGAAGCATAAAAGGATCAAAGAAAAGGAAAGCAAGGAAAGCAAAGAAAGCACAGAATTTTAATTCTATTATTATTTTTTTAATTTTTTTTGATTTAATTTTTTTTGGTTTTTAATTTTTTTATTCGAATGTTTTTTTCAACTTGATATTTTTTTTAGTTTTTGATGACCAATTATTATTGATAGGTGCAACTTTATTACATATTATTATTATTCAAATCACGTTATTTTAATATGATTATCGAATTATTTTATTTTTTTATATTTTTCATGAACTATTTATTTTATCATTTAAACTATTTTTTTTATCATCATATTATTGAATTATTTATTATTTTTTATTTTATTTTTCATTGCTATATATTGCTTTATTGTTTAAACAATTGTTTGTATTTTATTATCGTTATCGAATTATTTTATTTTTATATTTTTATATCTTTTATCGAATTTAGAATTAAATAGTCAGTTTAGTCAATTTATGAGGCAACGGCGAGCCGTGCCGTAAATTAAAATTTAATTTAGTTTTAGCAAGCTTCATTATGTGTTTCGATAGAGTCATGTGCATGTGGACTTTTTTTTTTCTTTAGCAAATTAGGTGATCTGGAAGTTAGTTTTTTTTTCAATAAACTGCGGTGGTTTATAAAATGTCATTTAAATTTTTTCGATAAATTACATATCTCAAGATTTTTCAGAACTTATTGATGACAAAAAAGAATATAATGTTATTATCGAAGTTGGTAAAGAAGAAAATAAGAAATCTTTTACCACACATTCAGTTGTCTTACGTTATCGTTCATCCTACTTTGAAAAAGAATTAGAGAATGCTCCTACAAATAGAAATTATATCAAAACTATCATTAAACCTAATATTTCGGTTCGGATATTCAAAATTATTCTTAAGTTAAAAAATTATTTATTACTTTAAATATTAAATTAATAAAATAAAATACATTTTATTATTTTAGATACATCTATGGTGGAATTGTTAATATTGAAAATGCAGATACCAAAACAATTTATGAATTAATGATTAATGCCAGTGAATTGGAACTTAAAGAATGTTCAGGAAAATTAGAAAGATACCTTATCGAATCTAAAGCTTCTTGATAGAAACAAACATACTCCTTACTATTACCGATATTAATAAATGAGTTTCACTGGTTGTTCTTTTTATCCACCTCGTGTATGATCAAACGAAAAAGAACAATTTATCTGCCGAAATAGAGTCTGTGAACAAAAATCTAAGGTATGAAAATGCTAATCATATACACCATTTCCTTTTTCCGATTTATAGATGCCTACGATCAACAATTCGGACATTTTGCTATTCTTGGCACAGTATCATTACTGCTGATCATATCTCACTTTATTTTGAAATCACGCAAAAATTTCCTTTGATGGATATTACTTAATTATGCGATGCGCTGTGGATATAACGAAACGAAAACTTATTCCGATCTTAATGAAATATTATGCACATCACATCATGAGGGTAAATCTTTATGAACTTCACTTGCGAAATTTCCGGGATTCTCTCTGGAAGCAGTATTCTATTAAAATCGAAAATTTCTAAATGGTTTGTGCGAGAGGAAATTATACATGATTTACGTGGACTATCTCAACAGAAACAAAAAATTTTGAAAATTAAAAGGTTATATATGTCATTCCGTGCGTGTTCATCTGATCAACAGCGGCAAAAGCCTTATTGGGATATTATTTTACGGATATTAAATTCTGAAAAAGTTAAATCGGTACATGAATAAATGTATTAAATATTAATTGTAATTGTTAATTTCTTTACTAAAATAAAATAAAGTTATGAATTATTAAAATTCTCAAAAGAATACCAATCACAAGCAATAATTAAAAAATTACCTAAAATATCTTGATATAATTTCGGAGATCATACCTAATATATAAATCCAAATATCATTCGACTCGACTAATGGGTAGATCATCTGTAAAAATAGATTTAGGTTTCATTTAATTGAAAAAAAATAATTGATATTCGAAGTTCTTTCTTTATTGGATCTAATCCGCAAATAAGTCAAATAATTATAAAAAATGAAGACAAACTGGACAGACACTCAAAAAATTCAAAGATGGCAATTACGAATTTTTTATATGAAATATTAAAGATATCATTAGTTGCTTTGACAACCTATATCGTATATTATTATTACAACTATTTTACACGCNGTCATTCCGTGCGTGTTCATCTGATCAACAGCGGCAAAAGCCTTATTGGGATATTATTTTACGGATATTAAATTCTGAAAAAGTTAAATCGGTACATGAATAAATGTATTAAATATTAATTGTAATTGTTAATTTCTTTACTAAAATAAAATAAAGTTATGAATTATTAAAATTCTCAAAAGAATACCAATCACAAGCAATAATTAAAAAATTACCTAAAATATCTTGATATAATTTCGGAGATCATACCTAATATATAAATCCAAATATCATTCGACTCGACTAATGGGTAGATCATCTGTAAAAATAGATTTAGGTTTCATTTAATTGAAAAAAAATAATTGATATTCGAAGTTCTTTCTTTATTGGATCTAATCCGCAAATAAGTCAAATAATTATAAAAAATGAAGACAAACTGGACAGACACTCAAAAAATTCAAAGATGGCAATTACGAATTTTTTATATGAAATATTAAAGATATCATTAGTTGCTTTGACAACCTATATCGTATATTATTATTACAAATATTTTACACGCGAAAATCCACTTCCTGGTCCTTTTCCACTTCCATTTATTGGTAATACTCATCAAATTTTTAAAAATTTCGCTTTTAATACGGGAGTTCTTCAATCCAAATATGGTGATTTATGTGAATACTATATGGGATCCGAACGTTTCATTTTGTTGAGTAATTATGACCTTATTCAAAAGATCATGAAACCTATCGTCAATGGTCCATTTCATAATAGGGTAAAAGATGATAATGAAGGTCTTAAGGAAATTGGTGTAATGAACATTGGCACAGTGTTTAATAATGATTATAATGATTGGCAATACTATCGTAAATTCTTTACCAAAGTTTTGATGTCACCTTCATTTGTTAAACATTCTGTGACGGCCATAAATAATAGTTTTTCAGAAATCGAACAATATTGGGATAAACTTGGAGAAGATACAGTATTTGAATTTAATCGTTGGATGAATCTATATTTCTTTGATATTATTTTTATTACTACCACCAGTGACCCTGCATATGCATTACTAAATTATTATAATCAAATAACCCCAAATGAAAAATCACCTGTACCAAAAGGCATTCTTACAGAAAGTGATTTGTTTATAAAATCAGTAGATGCATATGGTAATTCCTTAGTTTATTTCTTTCAAATTCCAAGAATTTTTCGAAATTTTCCTGGGATTAATAGATTTACTCAACACTTGAAGGACAGGCTTAACTGGTTAAGGATTACTGTAGATAATATTATTAAATCCAAACGAGAAGAGATTTCTAAAACACCAATTGATCAAAAATTGAAATCTGACATGTTGACGATGTTGTTAACGGTGAACACTGAAAGAGATATTACCGAAAGGATCGCAGATGATCTTCATGATAAACCAATGTCTGATAAAGATGTCGAAGCGAATTTTGTAGAAGCTATGGCTGGCGGTGTTGAGACGGTAAATTAATTTATTATATTAGTAACTTCCCCCATAAAGTATAATAATAATATTTATTTTATTATTTATTAATTTTATCTATTTATTTACAAAAATAATATTATTCCTTTGTATAGAGTTCACATTCAATTTGTTTTTTAGTCAATTATTTGGAAAATAATCCAAGAGTAAAGAAAAAAATGATAGAAGAAATTGAACACGTTCTTGGCAAAGATCTAAATTCTCCATTTAAATTGGAAGATTTAACAAAACTTGTATATGTTGATGCTGTCATCAAAGAAGGTAATTTACATGTCGAGTTCATCAATTTTTTTTTTGATTATTATCATATTTACAGTATTGTATTGGGATTATTAGTATCTCATTAAATTTTTATTTAATACCAAATATTCTATAATTTCAGTATCAAGAATCCATCCAATAGTCACACAAAGTTATAAAATAAATTCTGTACCAGAAGTCATAGGAGGTTATAAATGGTCTAAGGATACCAATTTTGTATTAAATTATGAAGTAATTCAACGAAGCACATCATATTGGAAAGATCCTGAAACATTTAATCCGGATAGATTCATTGATAATCCAGAGAGTAAAAGTAAAGTTTTTATGTTTGGTGGAGGCATGAGAATGTGTAAGTAATTCTTCTTAATTATAAAAGAATAATATGTATATAGAATTCATAAAGTATATAAAATAAAAATTATTTAACTATCTAATTTACTATCATTTATCTATTGCAGGTCCAGGAAGACATTTAGGAATGATGGGATTAAAAGCCACTTTAGCAATGTTGTACCGAAAATATGACATTGAACTGCTGGGACCATGTAAAGAACATCTTATGCAGATTAGGAGTTGTGATGAATTAAAAGTTAAATTAAGAAAAAGGAAAAGCTTAAAGTAATATGTGATAACTTATTATTTGAATCTTATTAAATAAAGTATTATCGAACTCTGTCGTACAATAGTTGTCTAAAAAAATGTCACGAACTAGTGATTTTTTTGAAGAAATACATTTTATTATAAAGAATCAAAATTATCATTTTAACCATGTCAAAAAAAAAAAAAATAAAACAATCCATTTGTTCAGAATTTAGTTATTTCTTTGAAAATTGTTGTGACAAATGATCAGCACGTTCGCATGAAATTTTCAGGATATAACCTAACCACTATTTTTCCACGCAGAAACGGAAAAATGACGGCTAACAAAATAATAATTGTCGATCTGCGTGGGGCAAAGCAGAAAAGAGAATGAAAGAAAAAAGATAAAATTTTTTATTGGATTTATGGATTCGGATTTTAAAAGTTGGATCCGTATATTAAAATATCTGATCTGGTCCGAATATAGATAAAATCCGATCCGTATATTAAAATATCGGATCCGACTTTGCAGTATATTAAGAGAAATAATACAAAAAAATTTTCTATAAAGAAAACTAAATTGTATATATTAAAATAATAAAAAATCCCTTTCTGTAAAAAATATTATTGAGCCATTATCATTAAATTAGCCGCCATTTTTATTCGTTTAAAAACTTCTGTTTTATATATATATAATTTTTGTTATGGAATTATATTACTTTGATCTTCATCCAAAAAATGGTTTTTTGGATTACAGTTTGAGTGTTCAAATTCTCTTGATTGAAAATATCAAATATAGACAATTAGTGATTACATTAATAACTATATTAAATATATAAAAATATAATAATTCTTACTTATGTCAAAATTATCATTAGAGAGCAAATTGTTAGAGAATAGCTCTATAGAATCTTATATATATAAGAAATTATTATTTAATGAATCATTTTATTTAAAAATTATTAGAATTCTATGATTTTCTATCTAGAACATATCCTGGACTTTTTACAAATGGGTTTTAGATTAAACCGTTTTTTCCAGCCTCATTAAACTTTAATCGAGTATCATATACACCTGGACAAAAGTTTTTGTTGTAGTCTACATCATAATAACAAGTATCATAAAATATATCCGATAATTTAAAAATTTCTTTTATTGTTGGTCGTTGAGAAGGATCAGGATGCCAATATCTTTTCATTACATTTGCCCAACAGTTTGGTGTATCGTCTGTAATTTCTAGTTTTTTTCCATCTAAAATATCTAATATAAGTTTTGGTCCATGTTCTTGATCACAAAATAGTCTTTGTCCTTATGTCATTTGCCACATTATCATTCCTAAACTATAAATATCTGATGCATATGAATATAGAATATTTATTTACAAGAATATTGCAAATCTCGATGTATAATTTTCTTTCATGAATTCTTTTAATTCCTTCAACAATATCACCTAAATATGAAAGTTTTTATTCCATCAAACAAAATGCTTTAGTTTGTGGATCCTGTGATACTCAAAAGCATTCTAACTGAAAAAAAAAGCATTAATTATCAGTCACAGCCAAATTATGAAATTATTGGTTTTAAGAAAAATGTAAATTTTTTCGATAAATAAATAGTAGTGATGAGATAAAATAAAGACACATAAAAATAAATAAGTTTTAAAATGTGAAAAAGTAGAAAATTAACTCATTCTTAACATTCACTAAATTGTTAAGCAAGATTATTAATATGATTATAAATATAACATTATTACTCAGTTAGTATTGATTCCGTATCTAAGATATCTATCTGCACTCTAAATTTATGAATATAATTTATTTCTAAACGAATTGGAACAAAGGTTTCTTCTGTTCCAAAAATTAAAAAGTTCTATTTTTTTTATTTAGGAAAATTATTTTATCGCAAATAATAATAAAATTTCAAAAAAATAGAGAAACGGAAATATTCGAATCATACCAGGCTGTGAATAAGGTTTATAAAAATTAAATTATCTGTATTATCTATACAGATAAAATAAAATGTATATTGTTGATGATTGTAAAAAAAAAGAGAATAAATTAAAAAGTATGCGAACTATATTTAAAATTATAATTTCCGAAATGGTAGAATTACTATAGACATTCACTAAAATTATGATTAAATTATCGCTATAATCTTTGATTTTTTTAAGAAAAATATAAATTTATTTAATAGTTTTAAACTTAATAAATCAAAGAGATAAGTTATACGTAAAAAAAATAAGTAGTTATAAAAGAAAATTGCTAAATATCACCGCAGGTGATTGTCACCACTGGGCAAAATTTAATTTACGTGGGCAAAGCAAAGTTAGGGTTAGGGTTGATCAAGGAATTATGAAATTTTGCCTAGAAGTGACAATCACCTACGGTGATATTTAGCAATACCTGTTATAAAATGTGAAAATGTAAAATAATAATTTTATCTATTATAAATGAAGAGAAATTTGCAAAAAAAAAAAAATTAATTCATTCTTACAATCATTTTAAAACATTCTTCATTTAAAATATCTAATTACATTTAATAAAAAATTAAAAAAAAATGAATTCTATTATTAATTAATCCATGTCATTCTTTCTTCGTTTAAAATCATCTGTTTTATAGATAAAAATACATATTAATTAAATTATAACAAAATTTGTTATAGAATAAATTTTAAAAATATTTACTTTGATCTTCAATGTTTTCTTGCAANTATAGACATTCACTAAAATTATGATTAAATTATCGCTATAATCTTTGATTTTTTTAAGAAAAATATAAATTTATTTAATAGTTTTAAACTTAATAAATCAAAGAGATAAGTTATACGTAAAAAAAATAAGTAGTTATAAAAGAAAATTGCTAAATATCACCGCAGGTGATTGTCACCACTGGGCAAAATTTAATTTACGTGGGCAAAGCAAAGTTAGGGTTAGGGTTGATCAAGGAATTATGAAATTTTGCCTAGAAGTGACAATCACCTACGGTGATATTTAGCAATACCTGTTATAAAATGTGAAAATGTAAAATAATAATTTTATCTATTATAAATGAAGAGAAATTTGCAAAAAAAAAAAAATTAATTCATTCTTACAATCATTTTAAAACATTCTTCATTTAAAATATCTAATTACATTTAATAAAAAATTAAAAAAAAATGAATTCTATTATTAATTAATCCATGTCATTCTTTCTTCGTTTAAAATCATCTGTTTTATAGATAAAAATACATATTAATTAAATTATAACAAAATTTGTTATAGAATAAATTTTAAAAATATTTACTTTGATCTTCAATGTTTTCTTGCAATAATTCATTTAAAAAATGTTTTTTAGTATTTTCTGCTACACTTGAACTACAGTTTGAAGCAAAATTATTCTCTTGATTAGAACTATTTGAAAATTATTAAAAATATAGATAATTAGTAGATCGATCATAAATATATTAAATAATATATAATATATATAATATCATAATTCTTACTTAACATTCATTATATCAAAATTATCATTAGAGAGCAACTTATTGTTAGAAAATTGATCTATAGAAATAAAATATATATAAGAAATTATTATTTAATGAATTATTTTATTTTAAAAATCATTAAAATTAAAGAGAGCATTGCTAAATATCATCGCAGGTGATTGTCACCTCTAGGCAAAATTTCATAATTCCTTGATCAGCCCTAATCATAACTTTGCCCATGCAAATTTAATTTTGCCCAGTGGTGAAAATCACCTACGGCGACATTTAGCAATTTTCAAAATTAAATACCTGTAATTGTTGAGTTAATAGATTCTAACATAGAATTTAACGATGTGCTATAATATCTAGAATTAGGATGCTCATATCCTGGATTTTTTACAAATGGTTTTTTTAATTCGACCATTTCAAGTCGTTTTTTTTCAGCTTCTTTAAATTCTAACCAATTATTATATCTATCTGGATGCATAAATTCCTCTGATACTTCATAAATTTCTTCAATTGTTGGTCGTTGAGAAGGACCAGAATACCAACAGCTTTTCATTAAATTAGCCCAACATTCTGGTGTATCTTCTGTAATTTCTGGTCGTTTTCCATCTAAAATATCTAATATAAGTTTTGGTCCATGTTCTCGATCATGAAATGGTCTATGTCCTGATGTCAAGTGCCACATAATCATTCCTAAACTATAAATATCTGATGCATATGAATATGGTTCATTTTTATATAATTCTGGAGCCATATATGGAATTACTCCATATATTTGAGATTTTCCTGATCCAATAGATGCTGGTTGACTAAATCCCAAATCAGAAATAACAATACCCCATAGATTATCAACAAGAATATTGCCACTATGTAAATCTCGATGTATAATTTTCTTTTTATGAATTTGTTTAATTCCTTCAATAATTCCACGTAAGTATCGAATTTTTTTATCCCATGTAAATTCTTCAAAGTTTTCATATACAGAATGATGCAAGTCTCCACCTCGTGCGTAATCTAAAATAAAAGCATAATACTTAGTTTGTGGATCCCGTGTCACTCCAAAGCATCTAATTATATTTCTTTTATAAAACAGATGTTGGTCAAACTGAAACGTATATTTCAACTAAATGCAATCAAATGGAATATTGATTAAAAATAAAATATGAATAATTTAATTACTAATTCATCTGTTATTACCTCTTTTAAAAATTCCTTATCCACATTTTGTGAATTATTTAGGACTTTCAAGACGACTTCAGTTTCTAACCGACAAATAGTACCATCGTACCTTATACCATTATTCCTTTTCCAAGTCGCTTTATAAATTTGGCTAAAACCACCTTTCCCAATACATTCAATATTTTTAAACTCATCATATGGAACCCATTCTAGAAATCTATTTACGCTTGTATTTTTTGATGACTGTGATTTTTTTATGAAATTATCAATGTTTTCATTGCCACTGTTAACAACGAGATGTTCCTTTTCCAGTGCAGTACACCGAATACACAATTGCATACTATTAATTCTTTTTCTTTTGCATTTTAAGCAGCTGGTATTTTTATTAGAACCATCAAGTTTTCTGGAAGTGAATATATTCATTTTTTTTTAAATAATAGAAAAATTTAGGAAAACGAATTGTGAAAATCTTTATTTAAATAAATAAGTATATACAATCATAGAACATTTAGAGAGTTCTAAGTTTTGCCAGGAATGTCTGTCATACAATAATTACTTTCTAGAATTCTTTTGGAGAACATACATATAACATAATTGTGAATTAATATTCATTCTTTTAGAGTAACTACAATAGGTGTCAGTTTTAATAAGAGCTTCTATTGTTTTGATCCACTTTATTTATAAAAACGAACAATATTTAACAGATGGAAAAATTCGAACGATTTTTTTTTCTAGAAATGTGTGTGTAGTTCGGGATAATGAGATAGTTATTCTATGTTGAATTTCCATAAAGTTTGATTCTTACTTTACTTTGTTTTCTTTATTATAACCTTTCCAATTTTTGTATTTGCATATTGCATATTTTATATATAAGAGAAAATATCAAATATACATGCTATATATGGAATTTGATATATAACGAAATCTGATAAAGGATAATAAAATAACAGAATTTCATATATATTATGTACCGTTCATCGCCACACCATAACACATGAAAGCTGTAATTCAAATTAAGAATTAATTAAACTATAAAGAAATCAAAATTTACCAGATAAGGGAAATAGGAAAAGAACGATTGGTTTAATTGAGGATATAGAGATAAAATTCTTTGATTCAGAGAAATAAGTTATTGATTGTTGTTATTTCAAGAAAAGGAATAACAAAAAAAACAAAGTGATAGAGAAAGAAATTTTTTTTTTTAGTAATGTATTGAATTAAAAATTTAAGAGATATATATACGTTGTTGACATTTAAATTTTTTTTATAAATATCATGATCCTTTCCTTAATTTGGATTCTTTCAAATAATAGTAATAATTATTATTATTATTTGATAACACATAGTTACAAAGTTATAACCACGTGAAAAAAATTCCAACCAATTACAATGTGTTACATTCTTCTGTATATTATTATTTTACCATNTGCATATTGCATATTTTATATATAAGAGAAAATATCAAATATACATGCTATATATGGAATTTGATATATAACGAAATCTGATAAAGGATAATAAAATAACGGAATTTCATATATATTATGTACCGTTCATCGCCACACCATAACACATGAAAGCTGTAATTCAAATTAAGAATTAATTAAACTATAAAGAAATCAAAATTTACCAGATAAGGGAAATAGGAAAAGAACGATTGGTTTAATTGAGGATATAGAGATAAAATTCTTTGATTCAGAGAAATAAGTTATTGATTGTTGTTATTTCAAGAAAAGGAATAACAAAAAAAACAAAGTGATAGAGAAAGAAATTTTTTTTTTTAGTAATGTATTGAATTAAAAATTTAAGAGATATATATACGTTGTTGACATTTAAATTTTTTTTATAAATATCATGATCCTTTCCTTAATTTGGATTCTTTCAAATAATAGTAATAATTATTATTATTATTTGATAACACATAGTTACAAAGTTATAACCACGTGAAAAAAATTCCAACCAATTACAATGTGTTACATTCTTCTGTATATTATTATTTTACCATACGTTAAATTTCATGGTATAGTAAGATTACATTTTTTTAACAAGGATAATTCTATAATTATAAACAAGGTAAATATATCTTTAATGGTAATACAGTAGCGATCAAAAGTAATACATCACTTTTAATAGTAAATTATGACCCATATTTAAATAATTACATCATAAACTTATATTTATTATAAAGTTACAATCTGAGAGAGCTTAAATAATGAATTTTTCCATGTGTTTAATGTTATATTAGGAAAATTACTTAATTTGTAAAAAAGTGCATTTTCAACTTTTCATTCGCAATAATAAATAATAAAATAAATTTCAGAATCTGATTCTATATATAAAAATTAATATATGTTTAAAAAATCAAGTTGATCAGATCACTAGTTACGGAGAAATCCAAATTCAAAAATTGAAAAATTGAAAAAATTGAAAAAATTATTGATTTTCATAGTAAATTAAAAAGTTACACCTAATTTTGAACTTGAATTTCTTAATAACTGGTGATCCGATCATATACTAATTTTTATATATAGAACCAGATTCTGAAATTTATTTTATTATTTATTATTACAAATGAAAAGTTGAAAATGCACTTTTTTACAAATTAAGTAATTTTCCTAATATAATATTATTAAACACATGATAAAATTCATTACTTAAGCTCTCTCAGATTGTAACTTTATAATAAATATAAGTTTATGATATAATTGTTTAAACATGGATCATAATTTAATGTTAAAAGTGATGCATTGCTTTTGATCGTCACTGTATATGTTGTTGACTGTGACTACTTTCGAGACCAAAGTCAAAATAGCAAAGCAACTATAGCAGGGATTATATATTATAAAAGGACTATAATTAATATACTAAAGTTGGGATGGTAAATATACGAAGGATTTTATTAATGCGATTTCTAATGTTGAAAGAGACAGGTGTGAGTTTTTTATACAAAATACAAGCAACAAATATTTAAACAATTAACAATTCACTAAGAATTATTATTAACTAGTTACTAAGACTTTATTTCTTGAGCTCGATCCTAATCAGAACTGTTTTACATCTGGACAAAAATGCCCTCTATTTATAAGAAAATGCTAAAGTATCACGAATTATAATTAATAATCTAAAGAATATTTCGGGACTTTCTATAATTTTCTGGCACGATTATTAAAATTATTTTTTAAAGGTTTTACCAGAGGTTGAAGCAATTTGATGTAAAATCTCTTGTTGCGCAATATTACACATTATATAGGATCTACTTTAGAATTTACATAAATAATAAAAACTCTAAAATGTAATACAAATATCGAAATAGTGATTATATTAAAAATAATATATATAAATAAATTACTAACAATACAATAATAACTATATAATAAAATAATAAAATAATATAAAATATAGAATATAATAATAATAAAATAAAAAAATAAAAATAGGGTTAACAATTCTTTCCAACTTAATCATAAAGTTTCACTTATATTATAAATTCATTTTGGATCTTTTTCATCGACCTCATATTTTTCATGTGTTTAATCTTTTTGCTAGAATTTTCTACATTTTTCTAATAATTTCATCCCTTAAAATTTTTCAATTTGGTTTTTTTTTGTTTATATCTTTTTATTTAAATTATTATTATTTTTTTTCACATCATAGGTATTTTTTTATTTAAATTATTATTATTTTTTTTCACATCATAGGTATTTTTTTATTTAAATTATTATTATTTTTTTTCATATCATGAATATTTTTTTATTTAAATTATTATTATTTTTTTTTATATTATAGGTATTTTCAAAATATTTACTTTTGAAAATTAATGTATCTATACTACCGTAATAATATTGTAGTAGATATATTTTTATTATTATTATTATTTATTATTAACTTATATTATTTATTATTTTATCATTATATTTATAATTAGTTAGTATTTATTTATTTATATATTCTTTATATTCTTATCTGTAATACGAAAGATAAATTGATTTACAAATATATAGTTGTGTAGTGTAACTGTGTCCTGTAATAGATTTACCATAGATAGTATTAAATTAATATATAAATCATATATTACAAGGACCCAAAGGACCTAAAGGACCTGAAGAACCTAAAGAATCCAAAGGACCCAAAAATTAGTTATATAATGGATGAATTTTGGCCTGAAGCAAAGGCAATTTAGTTTAGTTTTTAGTTCGAGTTTGTTTAGAATTAAGATTCTATCCTTTAATTAGGAAACCTTTTTGTAACTAATTTATTTGTAAATTAGTCTCTTTTGTATTTGCAATTACCATTAATAAAGGTTATTATTACCTTGAAATTATCAGTATTATTGTTTTATTAATAATAATCAAACCCTTTGTATTGAATCACCTACTTTATCATTTGAAACACTGTCTCGTGATATTAGTAGTTAACACTAATCAATACACTTATTAACAGTAGTTATTTAACTTCTAGAACCTACCTATTAGTAGTAGTTGTATCTATTTTGACTAATAGTTTCCTTGAATAATATCTTTAATATTATTTCAAGAGTTCCTGTTCATCCCACGTGTTTATTGAAAAGAATAAACCTCCGTCGATAACAACGTTATTAGCTTGTTATTTACTTTGTTATCGGTAAATTTTCTATTTAAAAGGATTTTTTTTGTTCAAATTATTATTTTATTTTTCTAATTACAATAACAATTTTTTTATCAAAAATTATTTTTTTCTATAATAATATACCTAATACTATACAATGAAAAAAAGAATTTGAAACCCGTATTATTAGAGTTTTGAAGAAATTAAATATAAGGGCTAATTATAGTGGGTGAGTAACTTCACTAAGTAGTTTACTAGTTATATATTCCTGAAGTTATGCTGCTACTAAATAATAAACCAACAGTAAACTGGAAGTGCTGTCGCGGGTATACTTTTATATTTCCCACTTACGGTTCTTTTAAGGAGTTTATAGTCCTTTCCGTTAGGTACAAGACTTTCAGTTTGGTTATAGTTTTATTTTAGAAAGCACCAGTTAGTTTTTAGTTAGAACTAACAAACTAATTATTCTTCCAAGTCATTATAACTTCGTTACTTCCATTAATAACTTCATTATTAATAATTACTTTTATTAATAACTTTATATATTAATAACTTCCTTTAATAATAATAAATTCCTTTATTATTAATTCTAGAACTTCCTTTATTCAAGTATTTCCTTTATAACGATCTTCCTTTATAGATAACTTCCTTATAATCCATATTTCAGATACTTCCATACTTTATTAAAGATTAGATCTTTAATCCTTTAGTACTTTCTTTATTAATAAAATTTTAATAAACATTATGTCGAATAAATACGATAATAAATTACTTTAATTATTTTATTTAACATTTATTAATATTTTATTTAATAATTACTTCCTAATAATACAATTATATTTTTATAATTATAATATTAACTTTCTTTGAGTTAAAAGTTAAACAATCAAAAGCTGAGGGAATCAAGTCAAATAGATTTTTTTTTATACTTTTTAGACTACTGTGTCAGAATTCTATTCATGATAAAACTATCCTATTTTTTTCCATTCGACTAGTATATACTGACCTTTGACTGAAATCTTGCTCTATTCATTAACTTGACAGATAAATACATTGCAAGAAGCAGAAAAATTCCTAGAATATCTGAAGTTTCACTTTACTTATTAGAAAGATCAAGGGGTGTGTCCCAACTATACTTGCACGCAAAATTATTTTGGGGCCCCGAAATTGGTATTTTGGGAAAAAAAGTCGAAATAGTTTTTCATAGAAGACGAAATTATTTTACTTAAAACCCGAAATTTTTTGACTACCCAGATTTATTCTTTGATTAAAGATACACATAACTGGGTACTTTTTTTACTTCCATATATAGAATAGATTCTGCATAAATCTCAAAAAGTCGAAATACCTCAAAAATTCAAAATCAATTTTGGGAACATGTATAGTCCCAACCTTTCTTTATGTATAGAGAGTCTTCTTTCGCTCTGGTTAAATTGATTACAATAAACTCCTGATCTTATAAATTTTTATCAAGTATATCAACAACATTANAGTCAAATAGATTTTTTTTTATACTTTTTAGACTACTGTGTCAGAATTCTATTCATGATAAAACTATCCTATTTTTTTCCATTCGACTAGTATATACTGACCTTTGACTGAAATCTTGCTCTATTCATTAACTTGACAGATAAATACATTGCAAGAAGCAGAAAAATTCCTAGAATATCTGAAGTTTCACTTTACTTATTAGAAAGATCAAGGGGTGTGTCCCAACTATACTTGCACGCAAAATTATTTTGGGGCCCCGAAATTGGTATTTTGGGAAAAAAAGTCGAAATAGTTTTTCATAGAAGACGAAATTATTTTACTTAAAACCCGAAATTTTTTGACTACCCAGATTTATTCTTTGATTAAAGATACACATAACTGGGTACTTTTTTTACTTCCATATATAGAATAGATTCTGCATAAATCTCAAAAAGTCGAAATACCTCAAAAATTCAAAATCAATTTTGGGAACATGTATAGTCCCAACCTTTCTTTATGTATAGAGAGTCTTCTTTCGCTCTGGTTAAATTGATTACAATAAACTCCTGATCTTATAAATTTTTATCAAGTATATCAACAACATTACGTCAATTTTTTGTATATCATCAGGCAATGTTAACTAGTTCATCATATGTACCACTTCCATTAAAAAGAACAATATAATCGAGATTGTTTCTTATTAGTTTTGGACATTCAAAAAAACTCTGTGTCATGTATATTGAACTATATATCACTGATCAAATAGAAAAAAAATAAGACGGTTTTATCATGAATAGAATTCCAATTAATGACTAAATTTGCTAAGATTTATTAAATATAGGCAGTCGATTTTTTTTGATTTATGAATAGGAATTTCCAATTTATGAATTTTCACAAATAGGATGTCCGATTTATGCATATTTGCGCCATCAATAGGATTCCGATTTTTGTTTATTTGACTAGTGCATGTTGCCCAAATTATTTTTCAAAATCCCAAATCCCAAATTACTATTAAATTACTATAGAAAAAGTGCCAAATCCCAAATTATTTTATTATGCCAAAAATAATTTGGGTAACATGTATATATTGAACTAATATTTTTATGCTTCCCTTTAATAAAATAACACGCAATTTTTTTTTGAATTTTTTTAGGTTCGGTACATACTATACATGTTGTCAAAACTATTGAATTGAGTCAGACGCAATTAAAATTGAGAAAAATTGAAGTTAAGATAAATTTTGATTTTTACTAGTGATTGACACAATTAGTTGAGTCAGACGCAATTAAAAATTGAAATTTTAAGAGTTGAGTCAAGGCCAAATTAGTTTTGATTACATGTATAGTACATACATCTTCGAATGCAGCTACTGTCCCTCTCTCAGGAAAAAAGTCATCAACCTTTGACATTTTATCGGGCTTCATTGCTCGGAACGTAACATCTTCATGATATGGTTTGGGACTATTTGCAAAAGGCTCATGTGCTTGTTAAAGTTGAGGTTAGAAGGGAAATTCCTGAAACAAAATTTTCTGATGCTTTGCAAAAGAAGAGGGAAAGGGTCAAAAAGATCTATAAGCTCTTTAATAGTACTTTTCCTGCGAGGTCTATTTTAGATTTATCTTTATCTGATTGCCGAATCACTACTGCGTCACATCACTGCGTCAAACGGACACGAAATTTGATGTGTGTAACAATTTGAGATCTCCATAATCTAACTTCGGCATAGAACACTTTTTATTAAACATGTCTTGTGCTTGGAGTGCCTATTTCGAAGAAACACGTCCTGAAGATTATCGTTTTCTGGACTTCTACAAGTATCGATTACAACAATCCGACTTCACCTTTTCTTTTCGTAAAGAATCTGACAAACTGAAAAAGGATCTTAGTATTCTAATAACAAACGGTCTGGACAAAATGAAGGAGGGTGCTAGTCTACTTAACGAAAGTTTTAAGGCAAAGTTTTTTCTATCATCGTTTTCTGCATGGCTGGCTGGCAAAGGGAGGCTTCCACAGCTATGGTGGGCACCTGCTTGCTGTCCACCTTACGGTCTGATTGCCCGCTGTGGAAAAAGGAAAACCCTCACAACTACGGTGAACACCTGCTTGCTGTCTACTTTATGGTCTGCTTGCCCGTTGTGCTTGCCTTTAGCCATGCCTCTAGTAGTGCTTATTTATACGATACTAATTTCATGTGAATTACAGGGACATCGGGAATACTCTAGTGACGTTGACACGTTTTAAAACTACACGAGAAACTGCATGAAATTGAGGTTTTTATTAACTAACTTTTCTGATGTATCTAATCAAACTTATGCCGTATTGACTATAAATTTTTCATGATGGCAGGAAGAAGCTTCTGGATCAATAATGCATAACACCATAAAAGTTGTCGATACTGCCATCGAAAATGCTTGTTCCACCATTGAGAATGTCAATACTAGACTGGTATGAATATATTGTTGTAATCATGGAATTAGTAGAAGGATGAAACCAAAATGGCAATCGTTTACCCTTATATATTATATTATAGACGAACCCAAGAAAACGTGTAGATAACGTCACAGTTCCCGAAGGTATCAAAAAAGTCAGTATGAAAATCGCAAATGTCATTTAACCATGAAATATCTTCTCACCTTTTCCTATCTTGCTGATAGATTAAAGGCTCCTCTACATCGTCTATCGATGAAAATAGTGAAGCTGACATAAAACAAAATGAAAATATGAACGAGAAAAATCGAGAAGATGAACACCGACCTCAAGATGAAAAAGGCACTATATCTATAATATATTACTAAATAAATTGTTTTTGCTAAAATTTCGCTACATTACTGACACAATCATTCGAATTAACTCAGATTCGGAGAATGGTTTTAGAGAAGCATCGGAATCAATGGTTGGGAGAGTAGAAAGAACTCCATTAATAGTAGATGAAATTGACCTGGAGGGAATTTTTAAAGATTACTGTGATGAATGCGGAAACAACTTTGAGTGAGTAAGATCATCTTTTGTAACTCGAAATAGTAGTCTTACTTATCATCAATAATGGTTATTAGTTTATGTCATAGCGCAATTATGGACATGAGACCAACTTCACGCTTCACGGATGAAATTTCGGAAGAATGTTGGGATAAATTCGTACTAGGTACATATCCCAAACATAATATACCTGAAGATTGGAAAAGGTTTATACAAGAATTTTTCAAGGTATGTCTCAAATCCGTTTTTGGTTTGCTTATCTTCGTTACTCATTTTGTCTATTGATGTCAAAAAACAGCCGAAAGATAGCTTAGAAGAATGGGCAAAGGACTTCATAAAGAAATTGATGAAAACAAAAAAGGCCTAGTAGATGCTATCTACAATATTCTTGGACCATAGTATGTTTCCTTATGATCCTTTTATCCCGTTATATGCAAGATATTATAATATTATTATTTGGGTTCTTTTTAGTATCAAAGCATTCGAAGCACCGTTCAACATATTAAAGTTAAGTGACCTCCGAGAAAATCAGTACAACGCACGATTCATAAGTCCGATATTAGAGAATACAATGAATACTGTTTGTAGCGTTGACTGGAGAATGTAAGTCCCGATTATGCACCCTGGGAAAATATTCATTTGCTGTAATTAACTTTTGAAATTACACTTTTATAGTCTCGAAATTCCAGTAGAAAGTAGCAAAGCTCGTCGTAATACAGGTCTAAATACAATCGTTGATACAGTTTTAGGAGCAAAGTGCGCAGATGGGCTCGCTCGTCTCTGGCGAAGTCACGAAGAAGTATTCTTGTATGAGCAGACAGGATCCCCTAATTTTGATGATATCACTCAGTTTCACATTCACGATTATAAATTGGCCAGAACAATGCGAGACGTGTTGAACCAGCGAATAATTTTTCGCCTTAAAGATGGAATGTGTGACCACAAAAATCTTGCGAGTTTCAGTGCCTTTGGCCATCGCACCGAAGTATCTTTGTTTTGGATGACAATACATCAGAAGTCATATTGTCTTCGTGAATATGGAACCTTCAAGATCCCTACAGCTTGGCAAGATCTCAATGTTTTTTCTGAAGCAATTATTACATGTTTGAAATTTTTTGTGAGTATAACAAAGTTTTGTTCATTTTATTCACCGCTCTTTGCTAATACTGGTCTATTCTCAGTCTTTCATGAAAGAAAATATTGAAGTGAGAAATTCGTACGTTGAACAAAACCAAAAGTTGCTGACCAAGCGAAGAGTACATTCAATAAAGCAAAACCAGTCATCACCGAATCGACATAAAAAGAAAAAAAATAAATTCAAATAATTTTTTTCTTATCAATACGTAGTTGTAGCTTGCACTGCACATTTTACTTTGAATTTTGTACTAGTTCTGTCAATTAGATCTTATATAATAAGATACTTTGGTTGAACGTGATAAGTTTAAAATTAACAATATTAGGAACGACATTGCAGATCAATAAAAGTATGTTACTATGTATTTCTTTGAAAAAACAATAAAGGGCTATCTTTTCTGTATGAATGTCTGTCAATGTAAGGCAACCGTGACACAAATGGACTTCATAAGCGAACATTTCACAACACAAAGATTCATAATTCATGATTTATTTGTTCTTGGCGTTACAAATTGAAAATACGTGATTTTTGTTTCGAACTAGGGTTCCGCAAAAAAGATCCGAATCACGGATCGGATCCGGATTGCACTGTACGGATCCGGATAGGATCTTAAGGTTTCGAATCGCGGATCGATTCGAATCCAGAAAAAATGAGATTCGACGGATCCGGATATTGTTTTTTTGGATTCGAATCGATTCGTGATCCGAGGATTATTCGAATATTTTTTAATGGATTCGAATATTCGGATTGGATTCGGATCGATCCGAATATAATCAAAATTGGATTCGGATTTTAAAAAGTTGGATCCGTATATGACGAATCCGGATCCGGATTAAGAATTAGAATATCGGATTCGATCCGAATATTGATAAAATCCGATCCGATCCGACTTTGCGGAACCCTATTTCGAACCTATTTATCCAATTTTAAGGGCGTGTCCCAACCTAATCTAATTGTGAGAGGATCATCANAATATTAGGAACGACATTGCAGATCAATAAAAGTATGTTACTATGTATTTCTTTGAAAAAACAATAAAGGGCTATCTTTTCTGTATGAATGTCTGTCAATGTAAGGCAACCGTGACACAAATGGACTTCATAAGCGAACATTTCACAACACAAAGATTCATAATTCATGATTTATTTGTTCTTGGCGTTACAAATTGAAAATACGTGATTTTTGTTTCGAACTAGGGTTCCGCAAAAAAGATCCGAATCACGGATCGGATCCGGATTGCACTGTACGGATCCGGATAGGATCTTAAGGTTTCGAATCGCGGATCGATTCGAATCCAGAAAAAATGAGATTCGACGGATCCGGATATTGTTTTTTTGGATTCGAATCGATTCGTGATCCGAGGATTATTCGAATATTTTTTAATGGATTCGAATATTCGGATTGGATTCGGATCGATCCGAATATAATCAAAATTGGATTCGGATTTTAAAAAGTTGGATCCGTATATGACGAATCCGGATCCGGATTAAGAATTAGAATATCGGATTCGATCCGAATATTGATAAAATCCGATCCGATCCGACTTTGCGGAACCCTATTTCGAACCTATTTATCCAATTTTAAGGGCGTGTCCCAACCTAATCTAATTGTGAGAGGATCATCAATTGTCTTAGTGAAATCAAAGACTAAAATTTCGATCCCGCAAATGCTTATCAATTATCTTGGATGCTTTTTTTGGATCATCTGTATATTGACGCACGATTCTGCATATGTCTTCTCGACTTCCACTGCCCTGGAATAAGGCTAGATGTGAGATATTTTCACGAATAATTTTTGGTGTTTGTGTATATTTCTGTGACACATATATTGGCGAGATATTTTGATGCCGGCCACTAATGAAGTAAGGAATAATTCGTTCTTGAACTTTCTTTGGCTCAGCACACAAATCCTCAAATACAGCAACTGTACTTCGTTCTGGAGAGAATTTAGTTATATCCGGAATCTTATCTGGTGTTATTGTTTTAAATGTCCTCTCGATATGGTTTTGACCCATTCGCAAAAATCTGAAAAGAATTTTTAACTAGTCTCCATTTCGGCTCAAAATGTTTTCCTATTAATACAAGATCATCATTTCTAATATATCGCTCACCTTTTCTCCCCTTGAGCATACGTTGGAGTTTGTTACCCAGCATAAGATTAATAACCATATTTGTTTTTCCACTATGAGAGCCCCCACAAACTAGTAATCTGAACGGCCAGCGGGAGCATATTTGTTAGATTTCATTCGTTCTGAAGATTTGTTGGATATCTCGTCCAGTTGGTATATATATATGGGCATTTTTTCTTCATTCATCCCGATTACGCTAAGTAATATTAAATATTATATCGAAAAAATAATAATTAAGTTAGATAAGCATTTAAAGTTTTACCTTTATTCTATAAGACCCAGTTCTCGAAGGATATCAGGAATTACTTTATATGGGTCTTCATAATACCAAACATATCTTAACACGATCCAATTCTCTTCACAGAGTTCCTTTTTAATTTGATCTCGACGTTGTTGATTGGTAAAATTTTTTATATCTTCTCCATGAAATAATTTGATATATTTTTCATGCTGTTGACCTTGCACTTCAATCGCGAAACCATAATGATAATAAGGAATATCAAGTTGCAATCCTGTAGGGTATTCTGATGTTTTTAGGAAATCAGGTTTGCGATTTTTTGATGGTCCCCCTAAATATTTTGATACGATTTCACGACATAGATTTTCATGTTTAAAACGTGAACATAGTGAACACCAATGCCCTCTTAGAATACTTTGTGAAGGGGCTTCCCATATATGAGATTTTTCACAACGCCAAAGAAGCTTTGTATGTGCATCATAATATCGTTCTGAAAGACAATTTCCATTATTTTTTTGCGCTAGAATTTTCATATCAAAAATAGTTCGATTTCGTCCACCACAAGTAGGACACCATTGGTAGTAGTCCTTTATCTTATTTAAATTCGTAGTCCATGTATGCCCCTTATCACATTTCCATTGTAAAGGAGCTTTATTATTTATATAATCTGAAGAAATGCATTCCCCATTCCTAGTACGTGCCAAAGCCTTTGCTATCTCAATACTATGATGATTGCATTCAGGACACCATGTATTTTTATTTTTTATATGGTCAAGACTTGCGAACCATTCATGACTTACAGCACATTGCCATAATAAAGCCTGACGGCCATTGATATATTTTTCGGAAAGACATTTACCATTTTTCACAGTCGCAATTTGATTAGCCTCTTCAAGAGTGAGCCGTTTATTACCTGCGCATTCTGGGCACCATGTATTAAGATGTTTTAAACTAAACAATTTGATTTTGTAATATCTGAAGGTAATGTTTTATTAGATTTTTAATATATTTCGTAAATTTATTTATTTCAACTTTAGTTGATTAAGAATATGGGGTTGCTGGTGCTCGAATCCGGGTTTGTAATTCATGTTTCTTTTTTAATTTATTGTTCTTACATTAATTGAATGGCGGAATTATCAACTTCATTGATCACATGAAAGAATGAACTTTATCATTTTCGTACAAAAATAAATTATTTAGCAAAGTTTTTTGCTAGTTGACATTTTAATAATTTATTTTGCACCGTGCTTACCTTTAAATTAACGACTTTCAAAAATATTTATAAAAAATTTAAGAAAATATAAATTATTTAATAAATAAATGGATTATATGACAAAGAGAGATAGGTTATATACAAAAAAATAAATAAGCGTTATAAAATATGAAAATAAATTTAAGTTTTAAAGAATTCATTATAAAAAAAAAAAAAAATCTAATAAGGTAATATAATATTTGTGGATATTAATTCATGGCAAAACATTCACTGAATTATTAAGTAATTTTCTTTATAATTGCAATCAATATCAATAATAAATTGAAAATAAAAAATAATAAATTGAAAATAAAAAATAATAAATTGAAAATAAAAAATAATANGAATATGGGGTTGCTGGTGCTCGAATCCGGGTTTGTAATTCATGTTTCTTTTTTAATTTATTGTTCTTACATTAATTGAATGGCGGAATTATCAACTTCATTGATCACATGAAAGAATGAACTTTATCATTTTCGTACAAAAATAAATTATTTAGCAAAGTTTTTTGCTAGTTGACATTTTAATAATTTATTTTGCACCGTGCTTACCTTTAAATTAACGACTTTCAAAAATATTTATAAAAAATTTAAGAAAATATAAATTATTTAATAAATAAATGGATTATATGACAAAGAGAGATAGGTTATATACAAAAAAATAAATAAGCGTTATAAAATATGAAAATAAATTTAAGTTTTAAAGAATTCATTATAAAAAAAAAAAAAAATCTAATAAGGTAATATAATATTTGTGGATATTAATTCATGGCAAAACATTCACTGAATTATTAAGTAATTTTCTTTATAATTGCAATCAATATCAATAATAAATTGAAAATAAAAAATAATAAATTGAAAATAAAAAATAATAAATTGAAAATAAAAAATAATAAATTGAAAATAAAAAATAATAAATTGAAAATAAAAAATAATAAATTTTTATTAATGATTAATCGTACATTTATCTGCAAAGCATTCATTGAAATATTCGGCAATTCTTCTTCTCTTAAAATCGTCTGTTTAATAGAAAAATATAAATTAATAAAAAAGCATTAAAAATATATCTAAAATTGTTATAAAAATATTACTTTGATCTTCAGTGTTTTCTTCTTCCAATAATTCATCAAAAAAATGTTTTTTTGAATTTTCTGCACTTGAATTATAGTCTGAATTTTCGAAATTATCCTTTTGATTAGAACTATTTAAAATTATTAAATATAAATAATTAGTAAATTAATCAGGTATACAAAACATATAATAGTACGTAATACATACTTGGTATCCATTACATCAAAGTGATCATTAGAGAGATTAGAGAGCAAATTATTATTATTGGAAAATATATCTATAGAAATCGTATATTAATATAATTTAATTTCATTTTAAAAATCATTAAAATTATTAAATAATAAATCTTACATCAATAGAATTAATTTCATTTTAAAAATCATTAAAATTATTAAATACCTGATATTCTCGAACTAATGGATTCTAACATAGGATTTAATAATGTACTATAATATCTAGAATTAGGATGCTCGTATCCTGAATTTTTTACAAATGGTTTTTTGGATTCAATCATTTCAAATCGTGTTTGATTGGCTTCTTTAAATTCTAACCAAACATCAAATTTATCTGGTTTGTTATTTTTGACATAGTCTTCAGAATGATAATAATAATAATGAAATGTTGTTGATAATTCATTAAATTCTTCTATTGTTGGTCGCTGAGAAGGATTAGAATGCCAACATCTTTTCATTAAATTAGCCCAACATTCTGGTGTATCTTCTGTAATTTCCGGTCTTTTTCCATCTAAAATATCTAATATAAGTTTTGGTCCATGTTCTTGATCATGGAATGGTCTATGCCCAGAAGTTAATTGCCACATAATCATTCCTAAACTATAAACATCCGATGCATATGAATATGGGTGACAATTAAATAATTCTGGAGCCATATATGGAATTATTCCATATATTTGAGATTCTCTTGTAAGATTTGAATCAATATTTGCTGGCTGGCTAAACCCTAAATCAGAAATCATTGGATGATAGTTATTAATAAGAATGTTACCACTATGTAAATCTCGGTGTATAATTTTCATATCATGAATTTTTTTAATTCCTTTAATGATAAAATCCAAATATCTAGTTTTTTTTTCCCATGTAAATGCTTCAAAGTTTCCGTAGATATAATGATGCAAATCTCCATGTGGTGTATATTCTAAAATAAATGCATAATTTTTAGTTTGCGGATCTTGGGTTACTCCGTAACATTTAATTATGAAACTTTGAGTCTTAAACTGAATCGTGTGTTTTAACTACATATATATTTTTCAGATACAATTAGTAATGAATTAAAAAATAAAAATAATAGGGTTAGATCACTGGTGATGATTGTCACACTGAGCAAAATTACATAATTCCTTGATCAACCCTAGACAGAGTTTGTGCCAAAAAAAGGACATATTAACAATAAATGCCATTGTTAATATTTCCTTTTTGAATTTCGGCACCCTAACTTGCCTACGTAATGTCCAATGGTGACAATCACCACCGGTGATCTTAAAATAATAAACTGATAATTACCTCGTTTAAAAATTCTGCATCCATATTTGGGGAATCATTTAGGATTTTCAAAACAACTTCTCGTTCTGACCGATTAATAGTTCCTTCGTAACTTATACCAATGTTAATTTTCCAAGTTGCTTTAAAAATTTGACTGAAGCCGCCTTGTCCGATTTTCTTGATATTTGTAAAATTTTCAAAAGGAACCCATTCTAAATATGGATCATTATATTTTTTTGAGCGCTGTGATGCTTTGATTAAATCATCAATATTTTTATTGCCACAGTTAATAATTAGAGAGTTTAATGCGAAACATTTTCGACATAGCAATTGACTAACAGAAAAAATTTTTCTTGCTATGCCGCAGTTTGAGCATTTATTATTTTTTGTTTTGTTTTTTTTAATTAGGGGTTTATCGTTTGGATCCATATTATTTGCAACAACAGACAGGCAGTTTTGACTTTACAATTTATATTTTTTAAGTCGGACCTGATTTTCTAGAAATGTCAAACTGAATTTCCATAAAGAAAATCGATGTGAAACGAAATAATAAACTAGAAATTTTTAATTCTTCATAGAAAGACTTCAAAAGAATCAAAAAAATAAATGTTGTTGCACACCCACAACAGAAGGGATTCTACTTTATTTCATTATCTAAATTTAATTTTCCAAATATGAGCTAAATTTCAGATCATCATAATTGTTTATTTTTGAAAAAAATCAAATCCTAAAAAACTCGATTTTTTATTAAATCAACTACTTCTTAACCTCTAATTAAAAATACTCAACTCAAAATTTTACATATGTTTACGATTTTCGAGAATATTTTATTAAATAAAATAAAGTTTAAGACTTAACTAGACTTTTTGTTCTACCTGCGAAAACTAATGTTATTTTGTTTCATTTTTGTTTATTTTTTCTTGTAATTTGCTTATCCTTATTTTATTAACTAATAAAGCTTAGATTTATCTGTTATCTATATTTATTTTTGTGACTATAAAAACAATAACGATAAAATAATAATACTCGAACACAAAGTAACGCTACACATAATTCGAATTTACTGCTACACAATTATAACTATTTAACTATAAAAATCATATATTAAATTTATTTCATTTTAAAAATTATTGGATTAATTAAATATGAATTAATAGATTCTAACAGAGAATTTAATGATGTGCTATAATATCTAGAATTTTTACAATGGCTTTTTGATTCGATCATTTCAAGTCATTTTTTTTAGCTTTACATTCTAATAAGGTATCATAATCATATCTAAATTCTTTTGATAAGTTATTAATTTCATCTATTAGTCATTGAGAAGGATCAGAATGCCCACATCTTCTATCATATTTGCGGTGTATCTACTGTAATTTCTGGTCTTAAAATATCTAATATAAGTTTTGGTCCATGTTCTTGATCATGAAATAGTCTATGTCCTGATGTCAATTGCCACATAATAATTCTAAACTATAAATATTTGACGACGTCGATAGGAACTTTAAGACCTCCAACCCAGAGAAACTGATACACGAATGGTAAAACTTGAGATTTTCTGCATAAAATTTTTTATACAAAAATATCGCCACCATGTGTAATTTTCTTTCATGAATTTTAGTTCCTTCAATATCACATAAATATAAAATTTTTTTTATTCCTTTTTTATCCACAAAACGGTGTAAACCTCCATTTCGTAAATAAAAGCATAATTCTTAGTTTGTGTTTCTACAAGCACGAACGTTTATGACGACGATCAAAATGAAATTTCTCAACTACATTTTTTCAAATGCAACCAACGGGAATATTGAATTAAAGTAAAATATAAATAATTTGATTACAAATTCATAAAAAATTATTCCTTTTTTAAAAAATTCCGTATCATTCTCTGTGAATTATTTAAAACAACCTCAGTTTCTGACCGATGAATAGTACCATCGTGAATACCATCATGCTTTTTCCTAAGTTGCTTCATAAATTTGGCCAAAACCGCCTTTCTCAATATGTTCTATATTTGTTAATTTATAATATGGAACCCGCTTATATTTTTTGATGAAATATTAATTTTTATTGCCACTTTTAACAACAAGATGTACTGTTCCATTGCAAAACATCAAACACATAATTTCATACTATTGATTCTATTTTAAAACAGATCAGAGCCATTAACCGAATTTTTCATCCATTTTTTTTTAAATAATAGAAAACGAATTGCAAAAGTCTTTATTTAAATAAGTATACAGTTTGACCTCTATATAATCACACCATTGGTAAAAAAAATAAATAGGTGCTTATAAAGAGGTTGTGACTATATAGAGGTTTTTTTATAAAGCATTATTAAGTATTGGTTTCAAAGGGTGTGACTATAAAAACTCTGTGATTATAGAGAGGTTTTTTTACATAGCATTAATAGGTGTTGGTTTTGTGTGAAAGGGTGACTATAAAGAGGTTTTTATATAATGTGACTATATAGGGTGTGACTATAGAGAGGTCAGACTGTATTNTAGTACCATCGTGAATACCATCATGCTTTTTCCTAAGTTGCTTCATAAATTTGGCCAAAACCGCCTTTCTCAATATGTTCTATATTTGTTAATTTATAATATGGAACCCGCTTATATTTTTTGATGAAATATTAATTTTTATTGCCACTTTTAACAACAAGATGTACTGTTCCATTGCAAAACATCAAACACATAATTTCATACTATTGATTCTATTTTAAAACAGATCAGAGCCATTAACCGAATTTTTCATCCATTTTTTTTTAAATAATAGAAAACGAATTGCAAAAGTCTTTATTTAAATAAGTATACAGTTTGACCTCTATATAATCACACCATTGGTAAAAAAAATAAATAGGTGCTTATAAAGAGGTTGTGACTATATAGAGGTTTTTTTATAAAGCATTATTAAGTATTGGTTTCAAAGGGTGTGACTATAAAAACTCTGTGATTATAGAGAGGTTTTTTTACATAGCATTAATAGGTGTTGGTTTTGTGTGAAAGGGTGACTATAAAGAGGTTTTTATATAATGTGACTATATAGGGTGTGACTATAGAGAGGTCAGACTGTATTACAAGAACATTTATACAATAATTTTCTCTGATATTTTTCTATCAAAAAAACAAAAAACTCCGCGATGATTTCATATTTGATAGGAGATGTATTCACAATCCTTTTTATTTCTCTTAAGCAGAGATTTCTGGATTTTTTGTCAATTTTATAATTTATGAGTTCAATAATTCAATAATAATAATTTTTGTGTCATTTACAAAAATCGTGTAAAGAAGTCCAAAAAAATATATGTATTATATTATTATTGTTATTCCAGAATATAATCATTCCAATTCAAGATTTTTTCCATTTCCGTTTTCTAATATCATGGGTTGCATTTTAATAATATAATAATATATTCATCGTCGTAATTAATTCGGTTTTGATAAGCAGAAATCTAATTATGGGGTGATTCTTTTTAATGAACGTCGTAGTAGTAATGGTTGTAATTCAAAAATTGGAATTTTCTTTAGTAATGTTTGTGATTCCGTCGCTGACGAAACCGATATAAAGAAGTAAGGGATGTAGGAAAAGTTTACGTATACATTACTGGAACATATTTAATCGTATATTAGATAAACGAGAGCCATTTTTTCTTTCTATGGATTGATTGTTGTTGCCATGTTGAGTAATTTACGTACTTTCATAAATACAGTGCAGAGATTACCTTTTGTTTTTGTTATCGTGATTGACAGGTTATATAAAATACACAAATTTTTGTATAACGATGCGATAAATATTTATTTCATTCATTACATAATATATAATAAACAAAAGAACAACATTGCTACAAGTAATAATGATAAAAACAATATTATTAGATAAATTAAAAAATAGTAAAAATAATTTATCAGATATTTTTATATTTTTTCTTATACGTGAAATTAAAGATTTTAATTGGGATAAACATTAATGTTTAAAATAGGATAGGAAATGGTTTAGATGTTTTTGTTTCTAATCTCATTCTTTTATCATTACAGAAAATGCATCCGGTGATCTAATTTTTCTAATTTCTATTGTTATAATTATTACATTGACGTATGCATTTAAGTTTAATGATAAGAATTGGAGAATTTTTTTTTTCGATCAACGGAAATCATTTCCACAATAAACTTTATTGATTATAAATTATTCGAAGAATAATTTTCGGTTAAATTTATTTTATTTATTTTGCATTTCAGTTAATTCATTAATAATTATATAAGATATTAACGTTTCAAATGTCTAAAAATTATGAAATGTATAGTTTTGGCAAGTATTACGCAAGAATATTTGTTCTAATATTTAAATTTAAAAAAGTAATTCCATAGTATGCTTCATCACTTGGAATATTTTGTCTGCTATTCACGATCATACAAAATTTGTATAATTGTTTTGTTAAAGTAAAAACTTTACAGATGTAATAAAAAATATAACGACTTCGAAAAACAGAAGAAAAAAATATAATGAATGTAATAAAAATTCTACGAACTTAATGAAAAATAAATAAAAATAATGAAATAGAGTGCACGAAAATATTTCGCATAAATCACAAAATTACAAATTAATTCAGGGTCAAAGAATGATATTTTTTAATAACTTAAATATATTAAAGTTATAATCAAATATTAAATAAATTACAATGACGTAAATAGATTTTTTGTTATAATACACTAAAAAAATTCGTTACGGTTACCAATGCTTATTTGTTTTATTTTTCAATACAACAAACAAAGAAAATTGGTATAATGTGTATGTAATATTTATTTATAATTAAATAATATTGAATTTTTTGAACACGAAAATAAAGATTTTTAGTTAATTCATTGTATGAATATATTAATAGGTTCTTTGAAGATCCCCAAAAAAATATATTGTATGTAACACGAATTTTCATCCATCAAAAAAGTAAAATGGTGAAAGATAAAATAATTTTTAATTCATTCTTTTTATATATATTTGAATTTTGTTCTTTAAATTTAGATGAATTTAACCAAATTAAATAAAATCGGTTAATAAGTAAAATCTAAATATGTAACGGATCAAATCTCTTTGTATTTAATGTAAAAAAAAATTACTGGAAATTTACCCTGAATTGCTTACAAATATTTTTCGCGCAGTTTTTTTTGAAAAAAGAAAGGTAATCATTGAATGACTGACATTTTTGGCAGGGCTTGGAATTTCTAAATGTTCTATGATTGCGTTGTATATCTTTATTTATTTAAAAAGATTTTACCATTCGTTTATCTAAAATTTTCTGTAATTAAAAAAAAATGGATAAAAAATTCATTATTAGAAAATTTGATGATTCTGATAAACAAGCCAGCTGCTTAAATTGCAAAAGAAAAAGAATCAATAGTATGCATTTATGTGCTCGATGTTTCGCTCTGAGACTGTTGCATGTTGTCAATAGTGGCAATAAAAAGATTGATCATTTTATCAAAAAATCGCAATCAAAAAATAATAGCGTAAGAAGTTCGTTTCTGGAATGGGTCCCAGATAAAGAATTTACAAATAAAGAATATATTGGGGAAGGTGGTTTTAGCAAAATTTATAAAGCTACTTGGAAAAAGAATAAGGGTAGAAAGTCAGAAACTAAAGTTGTTTTGAAAATTCTAAACGATTCCCAGAATGTAGATACGGAATTTTTAAAAGAGGTAAAATTTTAATAATTTGCTAAATATCACCAGGAATTGTCACTACTGGGCAAAATTAAATTTACATGGGCAAAGTTAGGGGGGTTGATCAAGGAATTATGAAATTTTGCTTAGTGGTGACAATCACCTGCGGTGATATTAGTAAATTAATTGTATAGATTATTCATTATTTTAATTAAATATTCCGTACAATTGCATTTATAGTTGGAACATACTTTTCGGTTCATTATCCCTCAACATTACGGAAAACAAATAATCAAATGCTTCGGGGTAACGCAGGATCCAGAAACTAAGAATTATGCTTTTATTTTAGAAGCACGAGATGGAGACTTGCATCATTTTTTATGTAAAAACTTTGAAGAATTTACATGGAAGAAAAAAATTAAGTGTTTATGTGATGTTGTTAAAGGAATTAAAGAAATTCATGATAAGAAAATTATACATCGTGATTTACATAGTGGCAATATTCTTTTAAATAAATTCGTTGATCATTCATTGCTTACATTTGGATATGCTCGTCAATTCTACAACTATAACTATGCAATTATTTCCGATTTAGGATTTAGTCAACCAGCAACTATTGATTCAAATCTTTCAAGAAAATCTCAAATATATGGAGTTATTCCATATATGGCTCCAGAATTATTTAAAAATGAACCATATTCATATGCATCAGATATTTATAGTTTGGGAATGATTATGTGGCAAATGACATCAGGACATAGACCATTTCATGATCGAGAACATGGACCAAAACTTATATTAGATATTTTGGATGGAAAGCGACCAGAAATTACGGCGGATACACCAAAAAAGTGGGCTGATTTAATGAAAAAATGTTGGCACGCTGATCCATCTCAACGACCGACAATACAAGAAATTTTTAATTTATCAGGAGAATTTAGAAATATCTATTACGTTTCCGAAGACAAAATCGAAAAATATCGTCCAAAACAATATAAAATTTGGTTTGGTGCTGAAAAGAAACGACTTGAAATGATCAAATCAAAAAAATCATTTGTAAAAAATCCAGGATATGAGCATCCTAATTCCAAATATTATAGCACGTCGTTAAATTCCATGTTAGAATCTATTAATTCAACAATAACAGGTATTTTTAATTATTTCGTCATAATGTTTTTTAAAATGAAATAACATTAATAATTTCTCATATATGGTTTTTTATAGATTTATCCTCTAATGATCATTTACTCTCCAGTGATAATTTTGATATAATGAATATCAAGTAAGAATTATATGATATTTTATATGATTTATTTGCTGTAGTTACTAATCGTTTATATTAAATTGTTGAATAGTCCTGATTCCGATTCAAGCGTTGCAGTAAATTCTAGAAAACATGAATTACTTGAAGAGAAAATCGTCGAATATCAAGGTAATATTTTACAACTTTATATATATTTGCAAAAATGGGTTTTTATTGGTTTTTTTTTTATCTTTTATATAATCAGGTGATTTTAAACGAAAACGAAAACGAAAAAGAATTGCTTAATAACTTTATTCGATGATAATATAAAAGACAGATATAGAATTATTTTATTTTGATTTATTTATTATTTATATCTATTTTTATAATGGATTTTGGTTTTTGTCGCATTGGCATGAGGTAATTTTATTGGTCAATCCAAATTCTTTAATTCAGAGGCAAAAATTTGTCACCTGGTGTCACACCTATATTTGTCATCTGTCAGGTTGTTGCCAACGCAAAAAAACAAAAATCTTTACATCTCAAAAAAAAATACAAAAAAAACTACTATAGCCGTTGATAATAAAAAAAAAAATACAAAAAAAAAAANTAGTCCTGATTCCGATTCAAGCGTTGCAGTAAATTCTAGAAAACATGAATTACTTGAAGAGAAAATCGTCGAATATCAAGGTAATATTTTACAACTTTATATATATTTGCAAAAATGGGTTTTTATTGGTTTTTTTTTTATCTTTTATATAATCAGGTGATTTTAAACGAAAACGAAAACGAAAAAGAATTGCTTAATAACTTTATTCGATGATAATATAAAAGACAGATATAGAATTATTTTATTTTGATTTATTTATTATTTATATCTATTTTTATAATGGATTTTGGTTTTTGTCGCATTGGCATGAGGTAATTTTATTGGTCAATCCAAATTCTTTAATTCAGAGGCAAAAATTTGTCACCTGGTGTCACACCTATATTTGTCATCTGTCAGGTTGTTGCCAACGCAAAAAAACAAAAATCTTTACATCTCAAAAAAAAATACAAAAAAAACTACTATAGCCGTTGATAATAAAAAAAAAAATACAAAAAAAAAAATACAAAAAAAACTGTTATAGCCGCCGTTGATCAAAAAGAAAAAAATACAAAAAAAAATAATAATAAATTATCCTTATATTTTATAATATAGAAATACTAAATATGATAAATGTGTTAAATTCACCAATACTATTGTTGTCCTTTTAATCTTTGATATCTGGTAGTGACGTCTTGATTAATTTAATTAAATGACGTGATTTTCTATGATCTCTCGAATAATTGGAATTTGCACTACCTGATAAAAATATTAGGTCTAAAGGTTCAAATTCAGTAAGTTTATTCTCTGAAAAATCAAGTTCAACAAATAACAATGGAACGCCATATTTAAATAATGGAAGTACGTTATTAAAGTTTTTTTTAGATAGGTGGTCAATGCATAAACTCGACTTACATACGGGTTAACATTGGACTTATAAGCTTTAAAGTGGAATTGAAAGTTTATTTGGTAATAAAATTTAATATTCTAAAGATGTTAGTTGTGTTAGCTGTTTATATTGTTTTTAGGACTCTTATTCATTTATTAGAATATATGTAAATAAATTTACAATTGAATCAATTAATTTAACATTTATTTATTATAGAATAATTCTTTGCATTTTCTTAAAAAAAAAAGTAAAAAACTGATTTGTATTTTTATTATTCTTTGTTTTTGGTAAAAATTTTTGTACGATTTGTTAAAATAGTAATTTGTGGATACAAAATTTAAAAATATGGAATATATAATTAATCTACTTAGGATAACCTCACCTCAATCATCTTTTTTTTTTTTTATGTTCACATTCTTGAAATTAAACATTTAATTCACAAATTTAAAATTTTATATATCACTTTAATTTTTCCTTGGAATTAAATCCTAAATTTGCAAATATTGCGAGTTATTAATTAATTAATTATTTGTTTTTTTAGTACGTAGTACTTATTTTCTTACATCTTCGAATTTGTGGATTTGTAAGATCTCGAAATTAATTTTATTTTTTAAGATCTTTATTTTTTAATACTATTTATCTGATTTCCTTCTTGGGGATTCCATGATAAGATCTTTGTTATTTTATCACTATAAATATATTATTAAATTAATTGTGAAATATAATTGTAAAATGAATATTTTACCATGGAATCAATAATAATATTTAATTTGTAGTAAATATTTTGAATTTTTATTTTAAAATCATTCAGGTCACGGGGTTTAACGAACCGACGGGTCACAGACTAGTTTCCTAACAAAAAAAGTTAATCAAAGCATACATTTTAGGCTTTTATTCATGCATTTAAAAGGAGACTTACATGATTTATATATATAGTAAAAATGTAACGTTTCTACATTTCTTCTTTATATTGGTTTCTCCAGTGACGGGATCTCAAATATCACTAATGAAAATTCCAATTTTTGAATTACAATCTTCACCATCACGACGTTCATCTTCGTTAGTTTAGAAGATAATTGTGAATTAACTAAATCATCTCGTATTTCTATTTCTGCTTCATTATTAAAAAAGAATATTACCCGAATTAATTACTTTTTTTTTAATGATGATGGATACATTATTATTATATTATAAAAACGGAAATGGAATAATTGTCCGGAGCATAGCGTAGGACATTATACTTTTAGGAGTTAATGTGATGATTTGAAGATAAGGATGTCACGTGGGGATTTCCGTTGTCACGCCGCGTAAAATTGATAGATGGATAATCAAAAAACAATAATAATAATAAAAACAAGAAAAAAAAAATAAACCGAATTTTTATTTTATTTTATTTATGTTTCTTTATCACAAGCTTTTAGTTTCTAGGTATCAAGGAAGCCAATCGTTTTTCTTCTTCTTTCCTATCTCGTATCCTTTTGCAGTCTCCAATACGCTGGATTCTCTCAAAATTGAAGGGTTTAAAAAGAAGATCTTCAATAGAACGGACCCGAGACACCGCCACAAATGAGAGACCGGCTGCAAATTCTTTACTGCCAAGATCTATTACAGCCTTCGGTAAAGTGAGCCCCTGGCTTTTATGCACTGTAATTGCCCACGCGAGACGAATAGGAACCTGTAGACGTGAGCACAATATTCCGGATTTACCCTCCCAGGTATGCCGAATGGGTGCAATTGGGACAACTCTTGTGCCCTCTAAGGTGGGACCTTCGTAATTGTCAAAAGAGATGAGAACTGCCATAGGAAGAGAAGGTGGTCCCTGATCTTCTTTGAATATTATATCTTGCACAATTCCCATTGCACCATTAACTAATCCAGCTTCTGTCCACAAGTTTACTGTCAGCATAACACGTGCACCTCTCGCCAATAACAATTGTGCTTCAAGGCCATGTGCAACGTCGGAATCTGCTTTTTTGGCTTCGTTGCCACCTGTATGTACCGCGAGAATTTTTGCAACAGGAACATTTAGAGACTTAAGCTGTTCTATATTGAGCGCATTAACATCTGACCACTTTGTTAGGAGGAACATAGCGTCAGAGAATCTGTCACACTCTGTTCTACTTAGCTTCCCTTCAAATCGTGTAGTAAGAATCTTCCAGTCAGCTAAAGTAGATTCTCCATTGCGCAACCGTAAAAGAAGGTCTCTAAAGTCCTGTTGTTCTTTAGTATTTCCAGATTGGCGCTGAATAATATCAAGTTTGTACGCCTCTTTGAACTGTAGATATGCTGCAAGACCATTATTAGATAATGGATCTCGCGAAATGTTGATGTACATGGGAAGATCAAGCACAGGCGGAAGCTGGCCGAAATCACCAAACATAATTACTGATCTTCCACCAAAGGCCTCATTATTGTGCTCGGGAAAAGTTTGCCGGAGTCGCATGTCTATTAAACCAAGCATTCGGCGACCGACCATACTTTTCTCATCAATTATAAAATAACTCACATTTTTTAATCTATTCTGTAGTTGCTTCAGCCGTTCGCCATTTATGTTGAGATTCTTATCGGTGATTATGGGGATAGAAAGTGTCGAATGGATCGTTCTTCCGTTGATGTTGAAAGCCGCGACACCTGTTGGTGCAAGCACAAGTACAGGTGACTTAGATCCAATCCCTGCCATCTCGCAAAGCCGACTTCGAATTGCTTTAATGAGATAGGTTTTTCCGGTGCCTGCAGTCCCCATTACTATAACTCTTAATGGATCAACTTGATGACCTGTAAGCATATCATTGTAATGAGACTCTATTCGCTTAAAGATCATCATTTGTTTCTCATTTAACGTTTGATGATCGAAAATGTCCGTAATTAGATCTCCGGTTTCTTTATTCCTTTGCTCACTGCTGGCTCTATTCACAAAAGTATCTGCGTCTATAAGATCAGTATTAGAGTATCGTTGCATGACATCATTGATCCAGTCATGATTCCGATCCATATCCCGAGATCCTAAGCCAGAGGAACAATCGATGTTTGCATTTGGACCCATTTCCGCCAAAAGCATCCAGTCAAGTTGGAATTCGTCCTGCTCATCTTCTTCGAGTGGTTCTTCATCCTCTTCATCATCAATTTCGTTTGGCTCATTATCTACAGGTGGACCAAGTATATCAATCGGATCAGCATTGATTTCTTCTATATGGCGGTCATACAGAGCTGACCATGTTATGGCCCCATTCTCTGTCAATTGTTGAAGATTTCGATGCCGAACGTGGAGAAGAACCTTTACACGGCAAAACTCTTCCCATTGAGGACTTTCGCGTAAGGGTGACGGGCGCGGAAAGATGCGTACAATATTTTCTTGTTTACAAACATTCCACTGATTTTTGACAAACTTGTGTGTTAAATTGAGCCGAAATAATGTAAAATCATCAAATTTGGCAGGTCGGTCCCAGTATTTTTTTAAAGGTGGTTGTTCCGTCCGTCCAGAATCAATCGTAAAAAACTCTTCACTTTCTCCGGTGCCACGAATCCACCTTGGTGCTTCTTTGTTGAGATTTAAGAATACAGATGACCTACTTGAATGGTACAGTGGAAGACCAAGTAGAAGGTGGCAAGTCTCTTGGGCAGAAACATCGCGTTCTGCGACACTGTGGAGTAGCAGCTTTTGGACTGAGGTAAGTATTGAGTCATCAGGGCTACTGTCACTAAGGATTTTATTCAATATTTCCGAAAAGGCAGTCGATCGGGGTTCTGCCTTGCTCGCATACTTCGCAATATATTGTAAAGCCGCATGGGTACTTAGGATCGGCTTTAAATCAACATTTGCTCGCCAACCTTGCAATTGAAGTCGGCTATGTGGGTTGATTAATGGATCGTTTCTTGCTGTTATGAGCTCTGGCTGGCCGCGACCATCATCACGTACAAAGGTGTGTTCGACGTTTTCCTTAGGGTATCCGAACCGGCAAGATTGCTGGCCACCTTTAACACGAAGACAATACGAAGAACTGCAACGTGTGTGGCGTTGCAACTTGTTGATCAGATCAATATAATCTTGCTGATCATAGCATTGTTCGTCTTTGCTCTTCTGGCATGGATGCCGGTCAGGAACAGGTGCGTTAAGTCCTGGATTTATCGTGGTAATAAGTGTATCAAGATATTGTACTACGCCTTTCATCATGTTTTCGTCATCCTTCATTCGACTCCATTCTATCGTAGGTGCATTTCGTCTTTTTCCGATTCCATGAATATGGACACTACCACGGTGTTGCCATTCGAATCTGTACCACCAATCTTCCAAATCCCATTGCTGCTTTAGAACATCATTAAAAAAAATTTCAAACCTCTTATTGAAAAACCAGACCGCTATATGAGGATTATTAATAATATTTTGGTTATGGCATCTTGCTGCAGGATTTTCGCTAGATGGCATGAGTTTATGAAGCTCGGGCCAGTGCAGATCGGCAGCACTAAATGTAAAGAAAATTAGGCCTTGTGAACCTATCTGTTTAATCATGTCAGATAGTTCCCAGCGCCGCGCATTCCAAAATTGCCGTGATCCGCGTAAACCCTCACCAAATCGCATGATCCTATCGGCAAAATGGCTATCACCTTGATTAATTTTTTCCTGAATATCCGAAACAGTGATTTGAGCGTCGGAGAGGTTTTGTTTAACGTATACTTTTCCCTCTTGTAGTGCTCTCCAACGCATTTGGGAATTTAAAGCGAAATATCGCCAACGAGTGTGACACGCAAATCTTCCGTCTTTATATTGAAGAAGGTGCTTGAAGTATTCGGCAGGCTTGACATCCCTAATACGTTCTGCACGAAGATCTGCGTATCCAGTCGGGTATAAAGTTGGAAACGCACGTGCAATATATCCTGGCGTTTGGAATTCATTGATGGGATGGTTGTTAATCTCTGGCCATTTTATTGGACGATTTTCGTTTTGCACGCGATCAAGGGTACTTTTAATGGCGTCGTCTTCACAGTGAACTGAAGGAAGAAACGGAACAAAAGTACGCGTAATCGCATCTCCTTCATTTCCGTCATCTCCATGATGGTCATCATCTTCAGCAATAATTTGAGTTTTCTGAAGCTGGTCATCAATAGGACCATCAACAGGCAAGGATTCAAGAATTTCATTATCAATAATAATGTCTTCATAGTAACGATTATTTTCCTTCAACCAACGTAATGCGCGAGAAACTTTAGCGCGACGGACTTTAAAATCCCTAAATCCTGCCAAATTATTTGCTGATTGACGACGTACAACAAGTACATCTAATAATGACGGATGTCGAGGGAGGTGAGTGGTGAATTCTTGCACATCTTGAGGAAAGTTTATTACATTTCCACGGTATCCATGCTGTCCCCCACGAAGTCTGTAAACTGACATCACGGGGAAAACTTGTGCGATCAGCATCTCCTCAATTTCTGTAAGGTTTTGAAGTTCTTCGGGTACTTCACCCGGATCCATGTCATTCTCCGATGAGAATTTTTTTGGGGAAGTCTTCTCGTTATAGCAGCGACGACACTCTCCCACAGTAAGTACTATAGATGGGAAGCTTTCATTACATGTAGGGCAAAGTGTATGTTTGAAATTATCAACTTTGTTGCGAAATTTCTGTAGAATCTTTTTTTCAGAATCATCGAGAGTAGAAGCGGGGGATGCCTCGACATGTATATTTTCACCATTCCGATTTTGATGCTGCGGATTTACGGCTCGCAACTCCTGTGGCTCTACGTTTCGAACTTGCTGCGGCTCTGCGTTCTGAACTTGCTGCGGCTCTTCGTTCTGAACTTGCTGCGGCTCTGTGTTCTGAACTTGCTGCGGCTCTGTGTTCTGAACTTGCTGCGGCTTTGTGGCTCGAGTGGCTTTTTTTTTAAAACGATTATTTTCTAGGCGTCTTTCACGTTGTTGGTCGGTTTCTGTCATTAACTTTAGTTGTTTTCGTTTTCGGTCATATGCACGACGCGCTTCTCGTTCTTCAACACTTTCTGCTGCTTTTTTTTCGCGTTGCTTTGCAAGACGCGTTTCATGATGTTCAGGTGCCTCATTCTCTCTGGATTTACGTTTTCGAATGGAGTTATGGAAAATAATTTTNATCAACAATCTAATAAACTAATAATTAAATACTTTATCAACAATCTAATAAACTAATAATTAAATACTATATCAACATTCTAATAAACTAATCAATTGCTCCGGACTCATAACGGTTCCCGTTTCCTAGTAATAATAATCGGTCGTGCACACAAATAAACCTCTGTTGTACAATTTCTTGTTATAAGATCATATTATTAAATAGTGATTTTGTCAAACACACTTGCGCTTAATATTGTTGTTGAAACAAAAATTATTCACGTGGCTTTGCTTTTACAAATGAAAGAACTTAAATGCTCTATGATTGTGTATTATTAAATAAAGATTTTAAATTCGCCTTCCTAAAAATTTTTCTGTTATTTGAAAAAAAAATGGATAAAGAATTCATTTTCAGAACACTTGATGGTTCTAATAAAAATTCCAGCTGCTTAAAATGCAAAAGAAAAAGAATTAATAGTATGAAATTATGTGTCCGATGTTTTGCACTGAAACTGTTGCATGTTGTTAACAGTGGCAATATAAACATTGATAATTTGATTAAAAAATCACAGTCATCAAAAAATACAAGCACATTTAGCCCATTTCTAGAATGGGTTCCATATGATGAGTTTAAAAATATAAAATATATTGCGGAAGGTGGTTTTAGCCAAATTTATAAAGCAACTTGGAAAGCGAATAATGGTATAAGTGACGAAGGTACTATTCGTCGGTCAGAAACTGAAGTTGTTTTGAAAGTCCTAAATAATTCACAGAATGTGGATTCAGAATTTGTAAAAGAGGTAATAATTTTTATGATTAGTAATTAAATTATTTATATATATATATTTTTAATACAATATTCATATCAATTCCTTTAATTTTCATTTGAAAAAATGTAGTTGAAACATTTAGTCCATTGTAATAGTGATGAAAAAATAATAAAATGCTTTGGAGTAACACAGGATCCACAAACTAAGAATTACGTTTTTATTTTAGAATATGCACGAAATGGAGATTTGCATCATTTTATATATAAAAACTTTGAAGAATTTACATGGAAGAAAAAAATATTATATTTATGTGATATTGTTGAAGGAATTAAAGAAATTCATAAAAAGAAAATTATACATCGAGATTTACATAGTGGCAATATCCTTGTAAGTCAACTTTATGCAATTATTTCTGATTTGGGATTTAGCCAACCAGCATCTAATGGTTCAAGAAAATCACAAATATATGGAATAATTCCATATATGGCTCCTGAATTGTTTAGATATCAACCATATTCATATGCATCAGATATTTATAGTTTAGGGATGATTATGTGGCAATTGACATCTGGGCACAGACCATTCCATGATCGAGAACATCTAAAACTTGTATTAGATATTTTGGATGGAAAGCGACCAGAAATTACAGACGATACACCAGAATGTTGGGCTAATATAATGAAAAGATGTTGGCATTCTGATCCATCTCAACGACCAACAATACAAGAAATTTCTAAATTATCAGGAGAATTTAAACCTTTTGATGAATCTGAAAACTATATCAAAGAATATCGTCCAGATTACTATGATATTTGGATAGAGTTTAAAAAAGCTGAAGATAAACGACTTGAAATGATCAAATCAAAAAAGCCATTTGTAAAAAATCCGGGATATGAGCATCCAAATTCTCGATATTATAGCACATCGTTAAATTCTATATTAGAATCTATTAATTCAACAATAACAGGTATTTTTAATTATTTCGTAATGATTTTTAAGATGAAATAAATAAATTTTAACATAATAATTTCTCATATATGATTTTTATAGATCTATCCTCTAATGATAATTTATTTCCTAAGGATAATTTTGATATAATGAATATCAAGTAAGAATCATATGATAATTTACGATTTATTTGCTGTAGTTACTAATCATTTATATTTAATTGTTGAATAGTTCTAATTCTGATTCAAGCATTGCAGTAAATTCTAGAAAACGTGAATTACTTGAGTAAGAGAAAATCATCGAATATCAAGGTAATATTTTAATATTTTATATATTATTTGTAAAAATGGGTTTTTATTGGTTTTTTTTTAATCTTTTATATAATCAGGAAATGACTTTAAACGAAAACGAAAACGAAAAAGAATTGCGTAAATATTTTATTCGATGATAATATGAAAGACAGATAATAGAATTATTTTATTTAGTGTTAGATATTTATAACTATTGGATTTTGTTTTTGTAGCGTAAACGTTAATTAACACCATATTTTTGATGTAAAATCATTATAAAATTCTGAGATAATAATATCGTGGTTTGTGGTCTCATCGAAAGGTGAAAAAAGGTTCCCGGTGTTGGATAATAATTTACTGCTTCATAAAAAGATCGATTTTTTTCAACATCTTTCTAATAACCAAATTGATTATCCTTTATTATTGTTAATAATAATATTGATATCTTCATTAGGTGCGAAATTCGGAATTCGATGTGATAAGTATCCTTGTATTAATCGGAGTCAAGTCGTGGATGATATTGATATAATGACACCTAGCCATTTGGAAACTTTGAATTAAATTAATTAAATTAAATTAATAATTTTTTATTGAAATATATATATATGTATATAATATTATAATAAATGATACGATAAATTCAACAGATCTGTGATATATACAAATTCCTTTCGCAAAGATATTACTTAATTTTGCATTATGTAGTCAATTCATTTTTTTAAAATGGCAAAAAAATTTAAATATATATAATATATATATAATAAAAATCAATAAGTGCCAATAATTTTCCATATTTCGTACCACAGGATTTCACCTAAAAACATTAATGTTCTAAATTTGTGAACAATGTAGAATTTATTTTTTTAAAATAAAAGCAACTTATGACTAGATGGTAAAAATGAAAAAATCAACTATACCTAAATAGTTTCATTATCTCACTTGCATATAGTTGACAGGATATAACCTGTTTGCTTTAATCTGTATGCTGATCAATGTGAATGAATAATGAAATTATTTTTTCAGTTGTAATATTTACCAATTAGATACACTAACCACAACTATAGCCACTTTGTAACTGCGAAGCAAACATGTCAGATAAAAAAATTCTGGTATCTACACAAGGTAATCTTTCTATAAAGGAGGAGCGTCTCAAAAATTTTTTCATTGCGAGATTAAATCCTAATAACCAGCTGGTAGCTGAAAAATACGGAGAAGAATATGGAAAAGATCTTCTATTGGAAAAGTTAGTAAAATTGCTGATTAAAAATGAAATACTCGCTAAGCGTGATACACCTTCGCCGTACCACATATGAAATTAATACTATCTCTGAGATAAGTATTAAGTACACATAATTTATGAATAATTATCGAGATGTATATTTATTTTTTATAACATATATATTAATCAAAATGATAGAAAGTTTTAATGACCATGCGGAACAAAAAGCAAAAAATGAACTTAAATATCTCAGCCAAAGGCTGGCTCACACCAAAGATACCATCATAGATCTGGAATACAGAATGAGAGCATTCCATAAAAAGCTAAAGCATATTGTTGAGCAATGTCACTATATATAACCTTTTTCCTCTCTAGTTTGGAAAAAGAAAAGTAGTTAACTTGATTAAAATCTGGCTTTGAGTAGGTACTGCGAAAAGGCGGGATATAAAGGTAAAAAAGATATATGGCTCTAAATATCCTGGCCCTGTCCAAAAGAAGAGAAATGAGAATAAGTATAGTATATAAATTGATTGTACACATCATTATATATTGTGTGATCATGATAATTAGATTTTTTCGTACCCGTTGCATGCCTCACTCAAATTTGAGGAGGCATAACTTCGAGATTCGATCTCATCCGAAAAAATAATAAGTATATGTTAACGTGGGTAAGTCGAGAAATGACAAGCGTAAAACGTCAGGTAAGTTCACCGATAAACCATCCCAGTACAGTATATAAATCTGCTTAATTCGAATAAATATGAGCACACATATAATCCAGGGAATAACTTCGTGGTGGTCGAGAACAAAAGTAAGAGAAGTATATTAGGTGTGTTTGAGTATTTTGAACTATACGTATACTTGGAAATGCACCACCCAACACTTCTATAATTTTGTTTTGTAGTAATATATTTTATAAATCGCGTCAACTAATCACGATAATCAGATTTTTTTACGTATGACGTAGCACGTGTTTGAGATAACGTGGGTCAAAGTCAAAGCGTCATTTATTCCGAAATAGGACCAATTTCGTCTAAATTAGGTAACAAACAAAAAATCGAGTGATACATAAGGAATTGCTGAAATCAGTCACATAGTGGTTATTATCGGCGAGGTGAGCGATCACCCGATGCGCAACGTACGGAATAAATAGTACGAAGTCTTCATATTTTGTGTTCACTGGCAATTTATTACTTCGATTTAGTACGAAAATAAAGAATCAATGCCATGGACCGTTGACATCAAATTTTAACTAATAAAAACATGACGAAATCGTTGAAGATTTGGGCAGGAAATAAAACGTTGTTAAAATGAGCCTTAAACAAATAAATACCGCCTTCTCGCAATAACTGCTCGAAGCCAGAAGAAATCAGATAACATATACTGATAACATAATTGATAACATAATTGATAATATATATCTTTTCCTGAACTTGAGAGGAAAAAGAAATGCAACCGATAATTTTTTATTTGCGATTTTCATCGCTGTAATCGTGCTCTATAAAGCATACAATAGAGATGATCTATTCCGTTATCCCCGAAAATACAATGATTTATGTAATTATCGCCGTAGTATTTATTTATCTACGAAAAACTGCATCTCCAATTCTGACCCCAATTCCTGTTACGGCAGATCAAAATATAAAAAAACTCGAAAAGTTATCTTGGCTCAACAATGAAATTAATAGAATACGAACTGAATCGGAATGGAAAAGTGAAGCCCGAAGTGCAGGTTTGTGAAATATTGTAAATTTAGACATGTAAAACCATATTTTATTAACGCGCATTTTTTATCTAGGGCAAGTGTCTGCAACAAGTTACAGGTGCGAATATTCTGATGGAACAGAAACTCTCTGGGTCGAATTTATCGCCCTATTTGATAAGAGAAGAAAAAGAGAAAAACGCTCTCCCACGAAAATATATAACGTCTTATCCGAAGAAATTGATCTCACCCTTGCAAAATTCTATCGACACCAGAAATCCCTGCAAAGGACTTCATTGGATAATTTCAGGTAGAAGTGATTTAATTTCATCATATACCAATGTCCTTGCGGATTTGTCATCAGTATTTTTCATTGTTTTGAAATCTTCAAACCTATCCTCATATGCTTTATAGAAACAATACTAGCATAAATTCTCCTTTCCTTTTACTTACAACCAAAAAATCGACAACCTCCTTTTTTCCAATGATGTAGACTGTGAAAATAAGTAAATTTGACTCCTGGCATATGTCATAATTTATTTCGGGAGTATTATTATTGATAATGTCTTGTAAAGAGGTTACAGATATTTCAGAAAAGAAATCGGCTTCCTTATACTCTATAGGGCATCAGGAAATTTTTTAACCGTAAATTTACGTAAGAATTACGCCAAATTACATAAAATTGCGTGGGTATCGTAAATTTACGTGAATTTACGATTTCACGCAAATTTACGTAATTTGGCGTAATTCTTACGTAAATTTGCGTGGGCATCGTGAATTTACGATTTTACGCAAATTTACGTAATTCGGCGTAATTCTTACGTAAATTTGCGTGGGCATCGTGAATTTACAGTTTTACGCAAATTTACGTAATTCGGCGTAATTCTTACGTAAATTTACGGTGGAGGTGGCAAAATATCTTCTGTGAGATCACGATTTTATCTGGTGATCACCCAAAGTATCAACTTTTTCGTTTATTGATAGATGTACACGGAAAAAATTGTATGTTCCTCTAATCAAAATCTTTATTAATAAAATATATGATATATGGTAATAAAATTTAAAAGTTTAAATCTAATAAACAAAAATGATACCATCTTATATGGACTTATGTATTTATAAGAAAAGAGTCGGTTATTACGATTATTCTAATTTAAATATATCAGTATTTATTCCATTATTTATATCACGAGAATAATTTTTACATTCTTCGATTGATTCCATCCACCGCTTTTTATTAATCATAAATTTTATTCTAGGAGATCCATGTTCACTGGGAGATTTATACTTTTCGATAAGTCTTTCTAATTTATCAACATACTTATCCCAGAAGGATTCAAGTTTTTTTAAACATGGATGCATTGAGTCGTAAAAAGATTTTTTTAACTCTCCTGATTTCTCGGTAATTTGGTTTTTTCTTTCATCTATAGTATTTTTTAATATGGTAGCTTCTAGACTTTTATTTTTAGCATTTAAACTTGTCACTATTTTGGTAACTACAAAAGCCGCCACTCCTATTACCAATATTACTAATTTCTGCTCAACATTTAATGTTTCCACATTTACATTTGACAGTAATACTGACGCGACGATCGCGACGATCGCGATTAATACGCTTAGAAAATTAGCAGTCGCAATTTTCATTAGCTTTAACAACCGCTAGATTATTATATGTACTAGGATCAACTTTTTTATCATCCTTAAAATCTTTTACTAAGCCATCGATAAAATTTAACATACCATCCAAAAGTTTTTTAATTTTTGATTTGGTTTTTTCTATTGAAGCTTTATTTACTCTAGCATCACTTAAAAGTGAATTCAAATGAGCTAATTTATCTTCGTTAGACTCATATCCATCAAAAAACTCGATTAAATCTTCACCAAATTCAACCAAATTTTTACTATGACGGATTGTTTCAATAACGATCGAGCGAAATTCTACTCTTTGCTTTTTGATTAACTCAACTTTCTCTTCAAAAAGGTCGTTTTTGAAACTCAAAGTTATATCGCTAGCCTCTCCAAAATGCTTGGTTAATGTTTTAACCGCAAGATATTGTTCAGTCATAGGAAGGGCATCTGGGAGTTGATATACTTCCATTTTCAAGGATATTTTTTTTAAAGTCATCGATTGGTTCTTTTTATAGGTCTACGGGTCAATCTATGTAGAAATTTCTGCTAGCCGAAAAAGGTTCTTTTGATAGTGTGGAAATTTCAGAAAACACATTTTTAAATCAACTTTTAAGAATTATTTTGGTTTTCACATGCTACATTGTTTTAGCAGGCAAATTTGCCTACCCGACAGGTTAAGGGATAGTACGATTACGAATTTTAGTATAGTACGATAGGAATTATCTTAGTGCGTTATAATTATACTAATGATAATGATACTATAGTTAGGGTCAATAATTGGTTACAAAGTGATTTTCTATACATACAATCGTACTATACCAAAAAAATAATCTATCACAATTTTGTTATACAAAAATAACCTCTTTCCCACCGCTTACCTTCAACAATTAATAAAAATATCATTTCAAATGGCTTTGATTGAAGAATTAAAACAATACGAAAACGTGGTATTTCCTAATCTTGATGCTTTGCAAAAATCCATTAAAGATATACTTGAAGCTTTTCGATACTTAAAAGAATTACATATTAAAGTTTCCGATGGTAGTGATGACATTTGGCCATTAGACGAGTTAAATCGTAAGTTTAATACTTTAGTCAATATGAGAGCCAAAGAATCTTCAAAAATGTCAATGGATTTGGAGGATTTCATAGAATATTTTAGAATGCTTACAGCAGATAATGTTACTGTCAATACCTTGTTGCAAATATTATTAGGACTAAAAGATGTGGCAAAAATAAGAATTAATAGTTCTGAGAAATTATTAAAAGAATTTGGAGAATTTAGAATGTCCATCGCTAGTAGATTTGATGATGATGGTGGTGATGATGATGGTGATGATGGTGGTGATAATGATGATGAGGTAGACCATGCAAAAGAAAAACAATCATCCAAAATTATAGATGGCACTCAGCCCCCAAATTTTCAAAGTATATCATACAAAATGTTAGAAGCTATTTTTTTTACGGGGATTTCCTATTTTTTGGTACATTGGGTTGGGCCAGTAGAAATGTGGCAATTTTCAATGGAGTTAATAGAGACTTTATTCAATCCATCAATACAAAATCCACAATCCAGTAAACGAACTGCTGATTTATTACAGAATTATGCACCACCTTTGTTTTCTTTTGTTGTTTTTTGGGGATATTGTCTTGTTAATCGCGAAGTATTATATAGAAATAGAAAGAATGATACCACAATAATGGATAATGAAAGAAAACAAAGAAAATACAAAAGAAATATTTCCACAAAATTACCAGGAATTTTAAAAGATTTAGAAATATTATTACAGTTTTGGGAACTACAACTTGCTATTTTTAAGTCACATATCAATGCATTGCAATCGATGAATGGAAATATAAATCTTAGGTTACCAAATCGTTCAATGGATGGGATCATTGCAAGATGTACAAAAGAAAAGATTAATTGCGATGAATGTTTTCAGATGTTAAAAATGCTTTTATAATTTAGATTAATATATACGCATACAGATTATTTTTAATAATTTATTCTTCCCTCTTTGTTCTTACTCCACGATTCTATCCTTTTGCATTTGTAATAGCGTAAAAAAAATATTACTATCAATAAAGATGTTATTTGTTATATTTTATTTCGTGTTCTTGTTAATCGGTTATTAATCAACTGTTTTCTGTGCGACCCAATTCAATAGTTAACGCAAATATGCCGGGGGCAAAAATTTGTCTCCGGTGTCACAACCATATTTGTCATCTGTCGCCAACAATGGTCGCTGATCACAAAAAAAAATACATAATAAATTATATTTATAATATAAATATTTATATGCGATTAATAAGTGATTTAATTACATGATAAATGTGTTAAATTCACCAATACTATTGTTATATTTTCCTTTTAATCTTTCATATCTGGTAATGACGTTGGGAGTAGTCTTGACTGATTTAATTAATCGATGGGATTTCCAAGTTGTTTTATGATCTCTTGAATAATTTGAATTTGCACTTGTTCTTACTACCTGATAAGAATGTTAGATCTAAAAGTTTAGATTCATTAAGTTCATTTCCTGAAAAAATCAAGTTCCATTATTTAAATATGGTGTGCCATTATTATTTGTTGATGTTAGTAAAAGTTTTTTTTTTTTTAATAAAATCGATCCGAAGTAAACGTGCATGTAAGCTTGAAAGTGGTATTGAAAGTTGATTCTAAAGATGTTAGTTGTGTTAGCTGCTTATATTGTTTTAGAACTCTTATTCTTTTATGAGAATATATGTAAATAACAATTTGTAAAAAAATCCAGCATCCTAATTTCAAATATTATAGCACGTCGTTAAATTCCATGTTGGAATCTATTAATTCAACAATAAAAGGTATTATTAATTATTTCGTCATAATGTTCATTAAAATGAAATAAATTAATTATAACATTAATAATTTCTCATATATGATTTTTATAGATCTATCCTCTAATGATAGTTTATTCCCCGATGATAATTTTGGTATGATGAATATCAAGTAAGAATTATATGATATTTATTTGCTGTGGTTACCTTGAGGAAGAGAAAATTATCGAAGATCAAGGTTTTATTATAGACGCTGGCATCACAAAAAAAATAATAATAAATTATCTTTATAAAAAAAACTAAATCTTTATTATAATGTGTATATAAACACAATAATACCTTTCTTTAATAATAATAAAAATATCGAAGAAAATACCGTAGTAATAATAAATATCGAACAAAATCTTTAATAAATATTAAATAAGTAAAGATTAAATAATTTACTTTAAATTTAATGAATTTAATAAATTAAAAAAAAAAAAAACTCGTAGTAAAATAAAAATGAATAAGAAATGAATAAATAAATAATTCCAAAAAAAAATACACACATATATATAAATACATTTATATATAAAGAAAAAAATCTATTTAAAATATTTAAAATGTTGAACTAATAGCATGTACCAATTGTAAATCAGATTGTTGTAATGATAAAGTTTCTAATATATTGATAGGCACNTATGATATTTATTTGCTGTGGTTACCTTGAGGAAGAGAAAATTATCGAAGATCAAGGTTTTATTATAGACGCTGGCATCACAAAAAAAATAATAATAAATTATCTTTATAAAAAAAACTAAATCTTTATTATAATGTGTATATAAACACAATAATACCTTTCTTTAATAATAATAAAAATATCGAAGAAAATACCGTAGTAATAATAAATATCGAACAAAATCTTTAATAAATATTAAATAAGTAAAGATTAAATAATTTACTTTAAATTTAATGAATTTAATAAATTAAAAAAAAAAAAAACTCGTAGTAAAATAAAAATGAATAAGAAATGAATAAATAAATAATTCCAAAAAAAAATACACACATATATATAAATACATTTATATATAAAGAAAAAAATCTATTTAAAATATTTAAAATGTTGAACTAATAGCATGTACCAATTGTAAATCAGATTGTTGTAATGATAAAGTTTCTAATATATTGATAGGCACAATATCATCATCAACTTTAGAGAACATTGAAGGAGAAGATATTGAGAAACCACCAGGATTTGTGGTGATAGTTGTAGTAGCTGTAGTGCTTAATAATTTTTTATACATAACTGCTTTATAATATAATATTCTTAGTTGATCTTCCATATATTCTATACACTGTTGTTGTTATATAAGAAAAACAACATATTAATATATAAATGATATCATCGAATACAGATAAATAATAATAATACTTACAGATTCAGCAGGTAATCCCATTTTAGTATATAACTCTATACATTGATGTAACATATTAAATATATAATTAGAAGTTTGTGATGGAATAACATATCCATTCCCATTTCTAATATGATCTCCTTGAATACTGGTTGGAGAATTTTTGATATTATTATTACTGCCATATGCATCATAACCTAAAACTGAAACTGAACAATTCCTGTATATAAATACGGAAGAAGAAGAATAATAATAATTGAAATGTTAATAAAGTATTCATAGAGAAATAGAAAGATCTAGAAGGAATCGAAATTTAAATATTTACGAAGAATTTATTTGTCCTAAAATACAAACTGATCTTGATACTGGATCTTGGAGTGAAAATGGTTGCATCTAAAAAATTAAAAATTATAAAATTAAAAATAATAAAAATTAGAAATTATTATAAAAAATTATAAAAATTATAAAAATTAAAAATTATAAAAATTATAAAAAATTATAAAAATTATAAAAAATTATAAAAATTATAAGTTATAAAAATTATAAATTATAAATTATAGATATTAATTCATAATTTATAATAAATAAATATATTTAAAATTACTTTACAATAATTTTTTACCTTTAGAGATTCTTTGAGATCAGCTTCCAAAGATTCTTGAAAATCATTTTTGGGAAGACCCATTAATACAAAATCTGACATGTAAGCATCACAACATCCAACCATTAAAGATCTTCCATATGATTTTGCAAATAATTGATCAGAGGTTTTCCCATTTTCATTATTATTATTATTATTATCATTATTATTATTATCGTCCAATAATGGATCAGGTTTTGTAATTGAAGATTGCGTTCTATTTTGAAAATTAAGAATAAATATCGAATAAATGAATAAATGAATATAATTTTATAATTTCTTACTTTGGCATTGAAACATCTAAAAATTTATCAAAAGAAATATCTGTAAAATTTGAATCTATTATTAAACTATTTCTTCTGTTACTATTATTATTATTATTATTATTATTATTATTATTATTATTATTATTATTATTATTATTTGATTGTCGCTTCCTAAAGTGAGTAGTGGTATTTGTGGTGATTCCTATCTTTTCTTCTTTTTCTTCCTTTTCTTCTTTGGTCACATTACCAGCATGATTAACATGATTTCTACCTTCAATTTTAATATTATTTTCACTATTCTTATTATTTTCACCATTTTCTTTAGTTTTTTCAATATTTGATTCTTTCCCCGAAGAATTTTCTAAATAAAATGTAACATAGAGGATGAAATGTAGAATATAACAAAAAATAATAAATATAACAAATAAGTTATAAGATATATTTTTATATAAAAATACCCGTGTTAACAATTTTGGAATCATCTCTTGAAGGAGTGATATTAGAATTTTCCATTTTATCCATAGAAGCCGTAGGAAGAGAAGAAGGAGAAGGAGATAAAGATAATGTTGTAGATGAAGATATTGTAGAAGATGAAGATATTGAAGACGAAGATGATGAAGAAGATGATGAACCAGTATTACGTCCATCTAAAGGGATCATATTCTCAACATTTTCATATACTTCATTACACCGTATAAAATAACTTAATACGAATAAAATTCGTCGAACAGTATTTTTTGCATCATCACTTCCCACAATTATAGTTCTACTCATTATTGAAGGAGTTCCTATACTACCATATAAATCACTAGAAGTTTGCATTATTTGTTATACAAAAAGAATTAATACAATAATTATTTTGTATTATTATTATTATTATTATTTTGAAGGTTATTTTACCCCAATTGAGCCCACAATGGATCATAAAACAAATTTTTTCGTATCTGTAATATGAATAAATAAATATGTAAATATATATATAAAGGAATATAAAGGAAAATAAAGATAATTTATAATTATTTTAAAAAAAATTACCCTTTCTTCGAAATCAGCCGTAGGAGCAACTGTTGGAACCCATGCTAAATGGTGCATTAATACACTAGTTATTAGTGTAGAAATAAAACTAACAAAAAGAAATAAAATAATTAATAAATAATTATAAATAATAATTAATTATAAATTAATAAATAATCAATAATTAATTATAAATAATAAATAATTAATTATAAATTAATAAATAATCAATAATTAATTATAAATAATAAATAATTAATTATAAATTAATAAATAATTAAAAAATAATTATAATTAATAAATGATTAATAAATAATAATAATCAAACATACAAATTTGTTCTTTTCTCATCAAGCTTTTCTAATAAGTAAGATAATTCATCCAATAAGCATTTAGCGAGTAAATTTCTTTTTTGTGGAAATGTCGAAATGTTCAACCATAAAGGCTCCTTGCACAAATTTTAGTAGGGTAATTGATATATTATTATTATTAGGAATTAGTTGTTGCCACCTTTTTCTTTTTAATTATTAAAAAAAAAATACATATATATTCGCTCATAAATATATCATATGTATATATTTGAATTTTTTTTTTTTTATAACATTTCTTCGTTAATAAATTATGTAATATTAATATATTTAATGTATTAATGTATATTTTGGATGAAAAAACTTTTAATAACTTTTCCTAGGATATTATTAAAAAAAAAAAAAAAAAAAAATACATATATATTCGCTCATAAATATATCATATGTATATATTTGAATTTTTTTTTTTTTATAACATTTCTTCGTTAATAAATTATGTAATATTAATATATTTAATGTATTAATGTATATTTTGGATGAAAAAACTTTTAATAACTTTTCCTAGGATATTATTAAAAAAAAAAAAAAAAAGAAATATAAATGTATATATAGCTTTGCTTATATAATCACTAAATACCTGTATTCGCGGAGTACTATATAATTGATATATAGAATTCTTAAATCGTTTCACTGCTTCTAACCATAATGGTTCATGTTGTAACATAAGTGCTACTAATGGAGAAATTGAAATTTTTTGTCGACTCGGTTGACAGAATATCTAAATAATAAATTATAATAAATTATAAATAATTATAAATAAATTATGATAAATTATAAATAAATTCTAAATAAATTCTAAATAAATTTTAAATAAATTCTAAATAATAAATAATAAATATATATGTGCCTACAGAATTAGGTCCATTAATAGATGATGGAGATGATGATTTTTTAAGTAAATGAGATAACATCCGGAACGCATATGATTGAAGTTGATGTAATTTGTTTTCTAACAACGCGAAATGTGAAAAAATAAATTCTTCCAATAATGGATTGTCTTCTAATGATATAACAACTCCAACTGAATACATCAAAGAACGTGCTGGTAGTTTTATGCTGATCTAATAAAATTAATGTTTGAATAACGTTTGAATAACGTTTGAATAGGTGTTAATTAATGTTTGAATAATTTTTGAATAATGTTAATTAATTAAAAAAAGAAGATCCTTACATTATTTACATTCACATTACTATTATTATTATTATCATAACTATAATTATTCATATTATTATTATAATTTGATGTTCCGGGTAACGGAGTTGGATTAAATATCCCATTTTCCATACTTGTCTGACTAAATCTCCGTATTCTTCTAGTATTAAATGTATTTCTTGGACTGGTGGAATAAGAATATGATGATGACAGTGTAGTATTAGCGGAAGCAGTCGAATTATTCACATTGTTATTCATGGAACGCATATTGTTACTAGAAGAAGAAGTTCTTAACCCAAGAATTGGTGGTCCACTTAATATTGATGATGGAGAAGGTGAAAGAAATGATGAAGGTACGGTGCGAAAAGATTCATCATCACTTGATTCCGAACAATCATCATAAAACGTTCTACGTGTTGAAAGTTCATAACTCCCTCCCACCGTATTACTACTGATAACAGTATTTGATGATATAGAAGCATCACTATTTGTAGAAGAAAATGAACTTCTTCTTCCCAGTGAATTACTATTAAAACTATTACTAATATTATTACTATGATGATGATGATCTAAATCAGATGGATTTATTGAAAATAATTTTGTTAATAATATTTGAGGCTTAGGTGATTTTATATAATGAATTTTGGTTGTAATTCCTTTATATGCTAATGGAACTGCTCCGAACATCATTTCTCCTATCAAATCTATATTATGAGATGCCTATAAATTAATTAATTAAATAAAGTAATTTTTGGGATATTTATAATTAATTAATTTTGGAAATTAATTTTTAATAAATTTTTAATTAATTAATTAATTAATTAATTTATTTATTTATTTACTAACCTTCCTTTGATGTCCCATGCTATTGCGATTATATGGAAATGGAGGAAGCGTGTTGCTATTAGATTTATTTACATAATCAAAACTTCTTCGTTTATCTTCGTTTCCTGAACATTTATTATGATGATAATGATGTGAATAGGGACTTTGAGTTTGAATAGTATTTGTAGATTTAATATTTATAGCATTACTACTACTATTATTATTATTGCTACTACTACTACTATTGTTATTATTATTACTACTACTATTATTATTATTATTATTATTATTATTATTATTATTATTACTATTATTACTATTGTTACTATTATTGTTATTATTACTCTTTGGTAAAAAAGATCCAATTCCACTCCATGAAGAAATTGAAGAAGAAATTGAAGAAATTGTCGAAGAAGAACAAGACTGAGAAGAAAGTTCAGTATTAATATTCGAATGTTTTTGATTATTATTTTTATTATTTCCAGAAGAAGAAGAATAATCTAAACAATTCTCTGAATCAAAAATGGTAAGTTTTGCTTTATCCCCCGTATCTTGACAAATAATTACGCGTATTTGATTTGTATTAAATGGTGGAGGTGACCAACTAAATATTTAATTAAATTAAATTGAATTAAAATTAATTAAAAATTATTATAAAATTTTTTTGATAAATTTAAAAATATTTTTTTGATTTTTTTCATAATACAAATAACGATAATGAATTATAAATATAATATTAATAATCGATAATAATTATTAAAATACTTACGGGTCAGTTTCCAATAAAGCTTGAGTATGTTTTTCTTCATCTTTAGAAGCTTTCCCACGAAAAAACTTAAATTGAAACATAATTGTACAGTAGCTTTTTTTATATAAAAAAAAATCGCGCCAAAAAAAAACTTACAACGAAGAAAATATCTCCGTCTCGTAAATGAATTTTTTATTTAATAATACATTTGAAAATATTCGATATTTATAATAAAAAAAATAAAAAAAAAAAAAATTAAACACTCTATCAAAAAGTAGCTTTTTTTAAGAAAAAAAAGTGGTCAGCAGTCTTTATAAATGAATGCCCACGTGGAATGCATGTGTGATATGTGGCATATATGTTAATATCTAACACATCGATCGTGAACCATATATCAAATATACCGTTTTTTTGTTTTTTTAAACATATTTAGAATAGTACTATAAATCACAACATCACGTCACTTACCTCATCAACGTCACGGACATTATCAACGCGCGCGTGACCCTAAAATATATGCAACAATATAAATCATCTGATGATTAAATGAACATTTATTTTAATTTCCACATTAGTCATCAAAAAAAAAAAAAGAAATCATTCAACCTCACTACAATGAATTACTTTCTAAATGGTGATTATTGATTGTTTTCATCAGTAGATTATCAATAATAAATAAAAAAAAAGACAAAGACAAAATAAAATAATAATAGAAATTTTATATTTTCTGATGTGTATATACATCATCACAAGTACTACAAGTACTGTAGAATGTAGATTATGTTGCGACAGTATTTTCTCATTGAAAAAAAAATCTTTTTGATACGTCTTCTGTGCTTTGGTGCAGTGACATTAAAATATATCTAAAAAAGAAAATAACCAAAATATTATTATATCGAAATTAGGAAATAATGACTAACCAATTTTGAACTATTACTTGTCCGTGTATTATCATATGAAAAGAAAGGGTGATTGGAAAATCCAAATATGTAGTTATTATAAAATGTATCCATTATAAAATGTAAATATATATATATCTAATCTAAAATAATAGAAAAAAAATTATTAAGTAATTTTTCATCTATTTTGTTGGTAATAAAATTAAAAGTAAAAAGTAAAAATTTATTGAAAATAAAAATAGAAAATCTATTAATAATTATAGCATGCCTTTCATTCACCAATTTTTCTTCGTCTGTTATATAAAAATAAATATTATCTAATAAATAATAATAATATTTAATTCCAATAATTCACCTAATCAATGTTTTTTTAGAATCTGTCACATTTAAATCAGAGCTATATTACTCTTTTGATTAGAACTATTTGAAAATCTTTAATTAGTGAAATCAATTAGTAACTGAAGTATATAAAATGTATAAAATATTATATAATTCTTACTTGAAATCCATTAGATCACTAGAAAATAGATATATAAGAAATTAATTTATTTTAGAATAATTAAATCCGTGTTGAACCAATGGATTCCAACATAGAATTTAGATTTGAACGTGATCATATTCAACTTTCTTTTGATACAATTTTCAGATCAAAAACCATAAAATTTAAAATTATATGATAACTCCAAATCTTTTATTGTTGGCCGTCGAGAAGGATAAAACAAATGCGTAATTTTTAGGTTTATTCTTATTTTTAGTATGATGAAATTATCAAATTTTTTTATTATCACTATTAACGAAATTTTTATAAAAAAAAAATTGTTGCATTTTAAACAGTTGAGTTTTTTTTTTCTTAAATAAAAATGAAATTAAAAAAAAAAAATTGATTATTTATAAGAATCAAAGAACCTTTATTTATTTATATAAATTTATGGCCAATATTAAAAAATAGTTATTAAAAAACTCGGGATGTTGATTGAATATACAAATTTTTTTTGTTTATTATTATTGTTATTGTTCTATTATATAACTATTATACCATCCATTCCCTCTACCTCTACCTCTACCTCCTCCTCCTCCCCCTCTGCCTCTATCGCCTCTACCTCTACCTCTACCNATAAAATGTATAAAATATTATATAATTCTTACTTGAAATCCATTAGATCACTAGAAAATAGATATATAAGAAATTAATTTATTTTAGAATAATTAAATCCGTGTTGAACCAATGGATTCCAACATAGAATTTAGATTTGAACGTGATCATATTCAACTTTCTTTTGATACAATTTTCAGATCAAAAACCATAAAATTTAAAATTATATGATAACTCCAAATCTTTTATTGTTGGCCGTCGAGAAGGATAAAACAAATGCGTAATTTTTAGGTTTATTCTTATTTTTAGTATGATGAAATTATCAAATTTTTTTATTATCACTATTAACGAAATTTTTATAAAAAAAAAATTGTTGCATTTTAAACAGTTGAGTTTTTTTTTTCTTAAATAAAAATGAAATTAAAAAAAAAAAATTGATTATTTATAAGAATCAAAGAACCTTTATTTATTTATATAAATTTATGGCCAATATTAAAAAATAGTTATTAAAAAACTCGGGATGTTGATTGAATATACAAATTTTTTTTGTTTATTATTATTGTTATTGTTCTATTATATAACTATTATACCATCCATTCCCTCTACCTCTACCTCTACCTCCTCCTCCTCCCCCTCTGCCTCTATCGCCTCTACCTCTACCTCTACCTCTTCCTCTTCCTCTACCTCTATTTATACCTCGTGCATAATAATCATCTGTATTACTTCTTCTATCTTCATTTTGCCTTTTTGATCTTTGATCTGGATAAAAAGTTAATCCTGTTATTACTTCTTCATCATTTTTATTATTTTCTTGTAGTGATGAAGTTGATGGAGGAATTCCTGGTTCACGTTGATTTCTTAAGCAATATATTTCTTCAAGAGTATAAGGCATTTGATGATATTCACTAATTAGACTATCATTAATAGCATTTTTTAATAATTTTAATACTTTTGATTCCCATCCTTTTCTATTTCCATCCTTATTCTCGAATAGATCATAATCTATCATTTCAAAAAATACATCCCAAGTATTTACTTGATATATTTTTTTAATAAGTTGTAATAAAGAATTACTCATTTCATCAGTAGGATAACCATATCTTTTATCTAAATTATTATTAATACCTTGAGTCATTTTTAAAAATGCTACTTGAAACATTACTAATCTTAATGATGTACTACTTAATTCGAACGTTTTAGCTAATCTATAATTTGAAATATATTTATCGGGTTCAATATATGCTAAACTTGCTTCCTTATTTAAAAACCAAACTACATTACGGGATAATAATTCTTCTAAGAAACCGGTACAAAATTCTTTCCATTGAATATTTCGACATAAAAATATATTAATGATAAATTCCCCTAAATTTGGTGTATTGGTTTTATGTCTGAAGCGACGTTGTTGATTGTTTTGATTACCTCGATTGTTAGGTGGTTGTGGTCGTTCATTCTTTACAAAATCTTCCACTTTTTTTTCCGCTTCCGTAATAATTTCAGGATATTTTTTACCCAACATAGTTAATAAATGAAGTAATAAACAATATCCTTGTAATGCTTTCTCGGATGCTTTTATTACTACACTAGAACTGGATTGTTGTCGGTTATCATCACATGCTTTCATTAAATTAACAACCATCGAACTCATTAATCCCGGAATTGTTTTTAAAACTAATTCTGGATTCCAATCAGTATAATCTCTCATTTTCATTAAACTACTTTTAATAATAGGTAATGCTTTCCCAAAATGAACATCACTTAATGCCAGGGGAAGAAAATGTGTAAATGGATCACCCCATATTCCAGAACGTAAATAATGATCCTGATATGCTTCATAAGAAAACAAATCAAATTCCGAAATAACTAATTCCCTTTTTTCTACTGATCGATTATCTTTTACACTAATTCCAATACCTAAAATGGCTTCAGTAAATGTTTTTCGAAGATAAAAACAAACCAATTGACGACGTAATAAAATATTATAATCACGAATTAAAGCTTTAATTCGGGGATAAGCGGTTGATAAAACTAAAATATCCCGTTCATTCAATAATTCTATAATATTCAACCAACAATCGTCGTTTAAATCTACGAAATCTTTTTTAATTGGAGTTTTAATTATTTCGTGTTCTTTGTGATCATTATGATTACTGTAAGGTGTTCCATAAATATCAAAATTTTCGAATTCTTTTGTTTCAGGCGTGCTATTAATATAATGTTTGGTTCCAATATCATTATAACCACATTTATTACATTTAAATCTCTTTACTAAATCTTTCATATCACTTTTAAATTGGGTTGGTTCTAATTTATAAAATTCCATGAAGTCAAACATCCTTCCCGAAGTTTGTTCAACACTTTTATCAGAAAAAAAACTTAATAATTGTAAAAAAATATATTTTAATAAATAACCTGAGGTATAACCTCCATTATAATCTCGAGAACTTCGACGTTCTACTCCATGAGCTTGTAAAATATCTGCACAAATAAATCCACCTGTAAAAACGTTTGGATGCCGAACAGCTGTTTGGATTGTAACATTAGGGGCTACTTGTGGATAATTTTCAGGAATATTTACTGTTAGATGTAATCTTATACCATGAAAAGGACCTTGTAAAGGGGTAAGAATTAAACACATTATTGTTATATCATCTTCTTGAGGAAAGATTACATCAATGCCTTTCAAAGGTTCATTGTGTAATTCAATTAATTCACGTTTTAATCTCGGTAATCGAGCACTTGGTAATTTTGACTTGTTTCTATTCATTATTGTAATATTAAAAATATATGTATGGTACGTATGTCTTTTATCGTTTTTTTTTATAAAGAATTATAAAGGAAATAATTTAACCTTAACAGAACAGAAAAATGGAATGATGGTTTATATAACTTTTTTTATTTTACTGCGCAAGAAATTAATAAATATGGAAATAATGCATTGTTACTGCGATATCTTTACTGTGATCTTTTATTACTGCGAAAATGTTTTTTGTGGCATGGATTCTGACTCTGCTATCTAAAATTAGTTTAAATCATTATGCATACATGAACGGAAGTTTAACTCCAGATCTTATGATTGCTTTATGTTTTCGTGCTGCGGTTGTGTTTATGTGTGTGCATTAATTGTACAAACAAGTTTGCATTTCTCACGAAAGCGCAGCGCATTATATTGTGAAGAATTGTTGTCTGAAAAAAATTTTATAATGTATATATATATATATATATATATAAAATAAATAACTCACCTTTTCCGTAGATTGAGTTAAGGATTTTCCTTGCAGTGAGATTTAATTACTTTTTAAAAAAAGACATTCAATTATTTAGAAATCAATAAAAACTTTTATTAATCCTACAAATTCAAAAAAAAGAGAAAAAAATCCGGAGTATCAATAAATTTTAAGATGAAATTAATTTTCTATAAGACCTTTGCTATTTGCATCTTTGTNATTACTGCGAAAATGTTTTTTGTGGCATGGATTCTGACTCTGCTATCTAAAATTAGTTTAAATCATTATGCATACATGAACGGAAGTTTAACTCCAGATCTTATGATTGCTTTATGTTTTCGTGCTGCGGTTGTGTTTATGTGTGTGCATTAATTGTACAAACAAGTTTGCATTTCTCACGAAAGCGCAGCGCATTATATTGTGAAGAATTGTTGTCTGAAAAAAATTTTATAATGTATATATATATATATATATATATAAAATAAATAACTCACCTTTTCCGTAGATTGAGTTAAGGATTTTCCTTGCAGTGAGATTTAATTACTTTTTAAAAAAAGACATTCAATTATTTAGAAATCAATAAAAACTTTTATTAATCCTACAAATTCAAAAAAAAGAGAAAAAAATCCGGAGTATCAATAAATTTTAAGATGAAATTAATTTTCTATAAGACCTTTGCTATTTGCATCTTTGTAAATCATATACTTTAGTGCATTTTCAACGCGATCTTCGTTTCCCTCATAATAATCTTTTAAAAAATAATAACCCCGGACGGGTTTCTTAGAAAGTCGAGCTAGCGAGATAAAAACCGTACGCTTTTCACCACTACCTTTAGCGTTCATGAAATAAAATGCTCCAGTAATAGGTTTATCGGTGTTTCCCTTCCCATAATTTAGATCTATATATTTATGTGTAAAGGCAAGACCTTCGGTATAAAATAAACTATTGAGCACTGATGAAAGAATTACTCTAGATCCTTTATCAAGATAGCTGAAATAGTAAGTACTAAACAAATCAGCATTTCCTTTTTCAATTATAAAAACGCCTGATGTAACTTCTTGTGAAAGCGAACCGCCGCATGAACTTCCCTGTTCTTCACAGTGTGTATGAGTGACCCATTTGAGATCGTCCTCGAAATTTTCGAAGCTCACTAATGTACCTTTTCCACTTCCTTTTTTTACTGGCTCCGGCGGCGGCGTTAAAACACTGATATAATGAAATATTTCTTTTTATAAAAGTAGAAGATATGATGAAACGTAGTAGAATCAAATAGATTAATTACCTTGTTTTGATAAATGTAAAGTAACCAAGGAAAGGTAATAAAGACAAAACAAAGAAAATTAAAAAATTTAAAATATTCATTTGGCTTATGTTAATATATAATATATGAATTTCAAATTTTTTGCAAAAAAAATAAAGGAAAGGATATATGTGAAACCACTATGTCGCACGGTTTGGTTTATGTTATATGCGACATGAGAAATACATAAAGCTTGACTATTTTATCCTTGTAAATATTGGTAAAACTCCAAAACGAGTGGATAATCAAAGCCTAAATCGGCTTAATGAATTCTGTAAAAAGGAATGTACATGCAAGCAAAAAGCCCATTATTTCTTTAACTAAGTGATCTTCGATAAGACGTTCCTCATGTAACCAGCCATTCCATCAAAGGCTCATTCAATTATTTTAGTAATTTATTAGTTTTTAAAAATTGAGTGATAATTTACAGAGAGAAAAGTAATTTCTGTAAGGAGACCTTTGCTACCAGCGTACATGAAATAAAAACCTCCAGTAATAGGTTTATCAGTGTTTGCCTTTTCATAAGTAATATCTATTTATTTATGTGTAAAGATAAGAATTTCTCTAGATTCGTTATTCTTAATAAAACTAAAATAGTTTTCACTGAACGTATCAATATTTTCTTTTTCGATTATAAAAGCACCTGTTGTAACTTGTTGTGAAGGAGTTCCGTGTATTTCACTATGAGTATGAGTGACCCATTTGAGATCGTCCTCGAAACTTTTGAAGCTTATTAATGTATCTCTTCCATTTTTTACTGGTGTTAAATCACTAATGTAATGAAGGATTTGTTTATAAAAGCAGTATATGGATTAATTACTTTGTTTTGTAGATCATAGGGTTAAAAAGGGGGTAATAAAAACAAGAAAACAAAGTATTTCTTCATTTGTATATTTATGTTAAGATAAAAATAAGGGAAAGGATATATGTTAAAATCATTATATTGTTTAAGAAGAACATAATCTTGACTATTTTAAAATGTGAGAGAATCAAAGTCTAAATCGGCTTAGTGAAAGTCTTATCGAACGATCTCTTACCTAAAGTCATCAATCAATTATTTTAGCAATCAATAAAAGTTAGATAATTTATTAATTTTTAAAAATTGGGTGATAATTATGCAAATTCAAAGAGAGAAAAAAAATTAGAAGTATCGATAAATTGTAAGATATATGAGAATGAAATTAATCTAGCAAACTTTTGCTAGTTACATCTTTGTATATCATATATTTTAGTGCATTTTCAACGCGATCTTCATTTCCTTCATAATAATCTTTTAAAAAAGAATGACCCCTTAGAAAGTCGAGCTAGCGAGATCAAAACCGTACGTTCATCGCTACTACCATTAGCGTTCATGAAATATAATGCTCCAGTAATAGGTTTATCAGCGTTTCCCTTCCCATAATTAATATCTATATATTTATGTGTAAAGGCAAGACTTTCGGTATGAAATAAACTTTTGAGCACTGATGAAAGAATTAATCTAGATTCTTTATCAAGATAGCTGAAATAGTTTTCACTAAACATATAAGCATTTTTTTTTAATTATAAAACGCCTGATGTAACTTCTTGTGAAAGAGAGCCGCCACGCAAACTTCCGTGTTTTTCACACTGAGTATGAGTGATCCATTTGAGATCGTCCTCGAAATTTTTGAAGCTTGTTAATATATCTCTTCCATTTTTTACTGGTGCCGGTGACATAAAATCGCTGATGTAATGAAAGATTTTTTTATAAAAGCAGTATATATGATGGAATGAAACATGATGAAATCAAATGAATTAATTACCTTATTTTAATTCCTGCAAAGTAAATAAGGAAAGGTACTAAAGAAAAAACATATAAAATTTCATTTGCACAAAATTTATATTTAGATTAAAATATGACTTTCGAATTTTTTGCAAAAAATAAGGGAAATGATATATGTGAAAATCATTATGTCGCACAGTTTGTTATATTCGACATGAGAGCTTGACTATTTTATCGTAAATATTGTTAAAACTCCAAAACGAGTGGGAGAATCAAAGCCTAAATCGGCTTAATGAATTCTGTAAAAAGGAATGTCTTATCCAACAATCTCTTAGTTAAGGTTGATAGAAAGCATAATGGGCTGGGCTTTTGAACATTACTCATGTAACCATCAATTATTTTAATTAGTTTTTAAAAATTGAGTGATAATTTACAAATTCACAGAGAAAATTAATTTTCTGTAAGGAGACCTTTGCTATTTGCATCTTTGTATATCATATATTTAAGTGCATTTTCAACGCGATCTTCATTTCCTTTATAATAATCTTTTAAAAGATAATGCCCCGGGGCGGATTTCTTAGAAAGTCGAGTTAACGATATAAAAACATTACGCTTTTCACTACTACCTTTAGCGTACATGAAATAAAAACCTCCAGTAATAGGTTTATCAGTGCTTGCCTTTTCATAAGTAATATCTATGTATTTATGTGTAAAGATGTGACCTTCGGTATAAAATAACATTTTGAACGTCTCTATAAGAATTTCTCTAGATTCTTTATTCTCAATAAAACTGAAATAGTTTTCACTGAACGTATCAGCATTTTCTTTTTCAATTATAAAAACACCTGTTGTAACTTGTTGTGAAAGAGTTCCGTGTGTTTCACTATGAGTGACCCATTTGAGATCGTCCTCGAAACTTTTGAAGCTTATTAATGTATCTCTTCCATTTTTTACTGGTGTTAAATCACTGATGTAATGAATATTTGTTTATAAAAGCAGTATATGTGATGGAATGAAACACAGTGAAATCAAATGGATTAATTACCTTGTTTTATTTAATTTGCGGATTGTAAATTCAATAAGGTAAAACAAAAAATACAAAAAAACAGAGTATTTCTTCATTTGTATATTTACGTTAAGATACAAAAAATTAAGGAAAGAATGTATGAGAAAATCATTGTGGTTTATCCTTGTAAATTGTTTGCTGCCATTGTTATATTGGCAAAACGCCAAAACGAGTGGGTGAAACAAAGCCTAAATCGGCTTAATGAATTCTGTAAAAAAGGAATGTCTTATCGAACGATCTATTAAATAAAGTTTGCTTGCATATACATTACTCATGTAACTGTCCATTCCATCAAATGCAAGGAATATCTACATCATTGAAAAATTAAAGGAAAATTGTTTCAATGTATGTGTTAAAAAATAAAATGTAGGCAGAATCTGTGCTATTAGAAATCTACATCCAAATATTATGTCTGGTGAATCAACATGCTATAAACATACAATTACTTCGAGAAAAAATTTAAATTTGCTATAAAAAAATACATAATGTAAAAATAATAATTTCATTTTTAATTTATTTTTATTTTATTTCTTTTTATAAATGAATTAATTATTTTATACAAATATAGAGCATGAGCCAAATTCGAAATGAAATTTTATTCACTCCGTAAAGTAAATGAAAGTTAGAGAATGTAATTATGAAATGCAACATTTACGCATAGCTTTACCAATTATCACTTATGGTGAAGAATTAAACGAAGATAATGAATTCTAAAAAACTCAATTAATAGAAGAATGGATAGAATTGAGGAATTGGGAGAATAAATTTGATGATGAAAAATGATCAAGAATTTTTATCAACGGAGTGGAACAGTGATTTTAATTTAGGAGGTAGAGGAATAATATCCAGCTGATTTAAGTACTTTATTTGAACTATCTTTAGAATCTCCTGCATTTTTAAGGTTAGATGAAATATTTACTAATGCATGCTAATAACAAGAATTGAATTGAAAAATTTTTTATCCAATAAAAATAATAAAATTACTTTGTATATTTATAAAATACTGCGATTGGTGTCAAAATAATATGAACTAGGTCACAGGCGGCCAACGATAATTTATTTATTATGAGTAGGTAATATCGACTATTGTACCGAGTCAAATTTATTATCAATAGACAATTATTGAAAAACGGCTATAAAAGTTAATCATAAAATGACAACCATATTTTCAGAAATTCAAAGTTAGTGGAGTTAGTGGTCATTTCAAGTAGTGTTAAAGGTAAAGGTACAATTTGTTCTTGATGTTGATTAAACAGAATTATGTATTTCCATTAATATAATAAAATTTATACAAGGAAAAACTGAGCTGAGGTGTAATGAAATTTGGTTCAAAATATCATAAATGATAATACAGAGTGTATTCCTTTGGAAAATATTCTTATATTTTGAATTATGCTAACAGTTCGTTACTTTTAGGTTATCAAACAAATTGAAAAAGAAATTAAAGTATCATTGGAAGAAATACTTGAAGATAATATAAATATCATTGAAATAGATTTGCCACCCATTAAAGTCAGCAAACGTGAGAAATTTCTTGACCATTTTCCAATCAATTATTAGTTGTTTATCAAAGTAAGTGCCATTTTTTTTGTTTTATCATTTTACACTTATTTTATTCATTTCATAATCGTTATTATTATTTAGTTTGGTGGTTACCTGAAGCAACGTACCTACTAATACTTGTTTCCAAACTGGGACGTGTTGATTATATCTGGTTAATGGAAATGAATTTTGACCTGATGGAATCAACGGTCAACATGCCAGCAATAAAATTCACCCTGTTATTGATATCTTCCCATCCTTTATTGTGATATAAATTTTTCTTGAAGGTGCAATTGTTTTCCTGGTAATTTTATTAAATTATTAATATAGCACAATGATATACTTGCTATCTTGTTGTAAATATTTGGCATCTCAATTCAATAATAATTACTTCGGGTTGGAGGTATATTGCAGTATGATTACTTGCATGATAATGCGAAATTTATATGAATTAATAAAAACTACATGGTTGTGGGTGTTCAATTTGGATGAAATTTATTATTCATCATGAATTTTTTTTATTTTTGTTCGCTGATATCAAGAAAAATGCCCAAATTTAAAAAATTTAGAGACAATTTTTTGGTTGAGAAACAAACATACATAATACAAACGATTCAAATTATACACCAATGATACTCCTTACTATTACCGATATTAATAAATGAGTTTCACTGGTTGTTCTTTTTATCCATCTCGTGTATGATCAAACGAAAAAGAACAATTTCTCTGCCAAAATAGAGTCTGTGAACAAAAATCTAAGGTATGGAAATGCTAATCATATACACCATTTCCTTTTTCCGATTTATAGATGCCCACGATCAACAATTCGGACATTTTACTATTCTTGATATTCGCCGAGAAAATTGGCAGTATCATTACTGCTGATCATATCTCACATTATTTTGAAATCACGCAAAAATTTCCTGTGATGGATACTACTTAATTATAACGAAACGAAAACTTACTCCGATCTCTTGTGGAATATTATACACATCACATCATGAGGGTAAATCTTTATGAACTTCACTTGCGAAATTTCCGGGATTCTCTCTGGAAGCAGTATTCTATTAAAATCGAAAATTTCTAAGTGGTTTGTGTGGGAGGAAATTATACATAATTTACGTGTTCTATCTCAACAGAAACAAAAAAATTTTGAAAATTAAAAGGTTATATATGTCATTCCGTGCATGCGTGTTCATCTGATCAACAGCAGCAAAAGCCTTATTGGGATATTATTTTACTGATATTAAATTCTGAAAAAGTTAAATCGGTACATGAATAAATGTATTAAATATTAATTGTAATTGTTAATTTCTTTACTAAAATAAACAAAGTTATGAATTAATAAAATTTCAAAAGAATAAGTAATATGACCAATCCCAAGCAAGAATTAAAAAATTACCTAAAATATCTTGATATAATCTGTAAAAAATAGATTTAATGGATTAAATAATTAATTAGGTTTCATTTAATTGAAAAAAAATAATTGATATTCGAAGTTCTTTCTTTATTGGATCTAATCTGCAAATAAGTCAAATAATTATAAAAATGAAGACAAACTGGACAGACACTCAAAAAATTCAAAGATGGCAATTACGAATTTTTTATATGAAATATTAAAGATATCATTAGTTGCTTTGACAACCTATATCATATATTATTATTACAAATATTTTACACGCGAAAATCCACTTCCTGGTCCTTTTCCACTTCCATTTATTGGTAATACTCATCAAATTTTTAAAAATTTCGCTTTTAATACGGGAGTTCTTCAATCAAAATATGGTGATTTATGTGAATTCTATATGGGATCCGAACGTTTCATTTTGTTGAGTAATGATGACCTTATTCAAAAGACCATGAAACCTATCGTCAATGGTCCATTTCATAATNATATAATCTGTAAAAAATAGATTTAATGGATTAAATAATTAATTAGGTTTCATTTAATTGAAAAAAAATAATTGATATTCGAAGTTCTTTCTTTATTGGATCTAATCTGCAAATAAGTCAAATAATTATAAAAATGAAGACAAACTGGACAGACACTCAAAAAATTCAAAGATGGCAATTACGAATTTTTTATATGAAATATTAAAGATATCATTAGTTGCTTTGACAACCTATATCATATATTATTATTACAAATATTTTACACGCGAAAATCCACTTCCTGGTCCTTTTCCACTTCCATTTATTGGTAATACTCATCAAATTTTTAAAAATTTCGCTTTTAATACGGGAGTTCTTCAATCAAAATATGGTGATTTATGTGAATTCTATATGGGATCCGAACGTTTCATTTTGTTGAGTAATGATGACCTTATTCAAAAGACCATGAAACCTATCGTCAATGGTCCATTTCATAATAGAGTAAAAGATGATAGTGAAGGTCTTAAGGAAATTGGTGTAATGAACACTGGTACAGTGTTTAATAATAATTATAACGATTGGCAATACTATCGTAAATTCTTTACCAAAGTTTTGATGTCACCTTCATTTATTAAACATTCTGTGATAGCCATAAATGATAGGTTTTCAGAAATGGAACAATATTGGGATAAACTTGGAGAAGATACAGTATTTGAATTTAATCGTTGGATGAAACGATATTTCTTTGATATTATTTTTATTACTACCACCAGTAACCCTGCTTATGCATTAGTAAATTATTATAATCAAATAACCCCACACGAAAAATCACCTGTACCAAAAGGCATTGTTACAGAAAGTGATTTGTTTATAGAATCAGTAGATGCATTTGGTAATTGCTTGGTTTATTTCTTTAAAATTCCAAGAATTGTTCGAAATTTTCCTGGGATTAATAGATTTACTCAATACTTGAAGGATAGGCTTAGCTGGTTAAGGATTACTGTAGATAATATTATTGAATCCAAACGAGAAGAGATTTCTAAAACACCAATTGATCAAAAATTGAAATCTGACATGTTGACGATGTTTTTAACGGTGAACACTGAAAGAGATATTACCGAAAGGATCTCAGATGATCTTCATGATAAACCAATGTCTAATAAAGATGTCGGAGCGAATTTTATAGAAGTTATGTCTGGCGGTGTTGATACGGTAAATTAATTTATTATATTAGTAACTCCCCCATAAAGTGTAATAATAATTTTTATTTTATTATTTATTTATTTTATCTATTTATTTACAAAAATAATATTATTCCTTTGTATAGAGTTCACATTCAATTTGCTTTATAGTCAATTATTTGGAAAATAATCCAAGAGTAAAGAAACGAATGATAGAAGAAATTGAACACGTTCTTGGTAAAGATCTAAATTCTCCATTTAAATTGGAAAATTTAACAAAACTTGTATATGTTGAGGCTGTCATCAAAGAAGGTAATTTACATGTCGAGTTCATCGATTTTTTTTTTTTTGATTATTATTATCATATTTACAGTATTGTATTAGTATCTCATTAAATTTTTATTTAATACCAAATATTCTATAATTTCAGTATCAAGACTCCATCCAATAATCCCACAAAATTTTAAAAAAAATTCTGTACCAGAAGACATAGGAGGTTATAAATGGTCTAAGGATACCACTTTTGTATTAAATTATGAAGTAATTCAACGAAGCAAATCATATTGGAAAGATCCTGAAACATTTAATCCAGATAGATTCATTGATAATCCAGAGAGTAAAAATAAAGTTTTTATGTTTGGTGGAGGTTTGAGAATGTGTAAGTAATTCTTCTTAATTATAAAAGAATAATATGTACATAGAATTCATAAAGTATATAAAATAGAAATTATTTAATTATCTAATTTACTATCATTTATCTATTGCAGGTCCAGGAAGACATTTAGCAATGATGGGATTAAAAGCCACTTTAGCAATGTTGTACCGAAAATATGACATTGAACTGCTGGGACCATGTAAAGAACATCTTATGCAGATTAGGAGTTGTGATGAATTAAAAGTTAAATTAAGAAAAAGGAAAAGCTTTACGTAATGTGATAAACTTATTATTTGAATCTTATTAAATAAAGTATTATCGAACTCTGTCGTACAATAATTGTCTAAAAAAATGTCACGAACTAGTGATTTTTTGAAGAAATACATTTTATTATAAAGCATCAAAATTATCATTTTAACCATGGCAAAAAAAAATCAAACAATCCATTTGTTTAGAATTTAGTTTAAAACGTATATTGTTCCGCAAAAATATTCGAATCCTAATTGATCCGCGGATCCGGATCGGATCATAAGATTTTAATCCACGGATCCAAAAAATAAGATCCGACGTATTCGGATCGGATCGGATCAAGAAATAAATCCGACGGATTCTAGGAAAAGAAAAAAAAAAGAAAAAAGAGGGGGAGCGATAAAATTTTTTATTGGATTTATGGATTCGGATTTTAAAAGTTGGATCCGTATATTAAAATATCGGATCTGATCTGAATATAGATTCATATTAAAAGAAATAATACGAAAAAATTTTCTATAAAGAAAACTAAATTAAACAATTATTTTTCTTCTTAAAATCATCTCTTGATTATATATTAAGATAATTTTTTTTCCCAACGGAGCCATGCTCCAATAAATCTTTATTAATAAATTATAATAACAAAACAATTTAGAATACATTCATTGGAACTGACTAAAAACCTAATCTACATTAAGTTTTACCATCCGGCCCATCGTTGCCAAACCGAGACCAGGAACTGATGGCCATGGATCCATCAGAAAATGTATATATTAAGATAATAAAAAATCTCTTTCTGTAAAAAATATTATTGAGCCGTTATCATTAATTACATGTAAATTAACCGCGTGATTATCTGCCATTTTTATTCGTTTAAAAACTTCTGTTTTATATATATAAATTTTTGTTATAGAATTATATTACTTTGATCTTCATCCAAAAAATGGTTTTTTGGATTACAGTTTGAGTGTTCAAATTCTCTTGATTGAAAATATCAAATATAGACAATTAGTGATTACATTAATAACTATATTAAATATATATCAATATAATAATTCTTACTTGATATTCATTATATCAAAATTATCATTAGAGAGCAAATTGTTAGAGAATAGCTCTATGAAATCATAAGAAATTATTATTTAATGAATCATTTTATTTAAAAATCATTNCATTGGAACTGACTAAAAACCTAATCTACATTAAGTTTTACCATCCGGCCCATCGTTGCCAAACCGAGACCAGGAACTGATGGCCATGGATCCATCAGAAAATGTATATATTAAGATAATAAAAAATCTCTTTCTGTAAAAAATATTATTGAGCCGTTATCATTAATTACATGTAAATTAACCGCGTGATTATCTGCCATTTTTATTCGTTTAAAAACTTCTGTTTTATATATATAAATTTTTGTTATAGAATTATATTACTTTGATCTTCATCCAAAAAATGGTTTTTTGGATTACAGTTTGAGTGTTCAAATTCTCTTGATTGAAAATATCAAATATAGACAATTAGTGATTACATTAATAACTATATTAAATATATATCAATATAATAATTCTTACTTGATATTCATTATATCAAAATTATCATTAGAGAGCAAATTGTTAGAGAATAGCTCTATGAAATCATAAGAAATTATTATTTAATGAATCATTTTATTTAAAAATCATTAGAATTTTATGATTTGCTATCTAGAACATATCCTGGACTTTTTACAAATGGGTTTTAGATTAAACCGTTTTTCCGGCCTCATTAAACTCTAATCGAGTATCATATACACCTGGACAAAAGTTTTTGTTATAGTCTACATCATAATAACAAGTATCATAAAATATATCCGATAATTTAGAAATTTCTTTTATTGTTGGTCGTTGAGAAGGATCAGGATGCCAACATCTTTTCATTATATTTGCTCAACAGTTTGGTGTATCGTCTGTAATTTCTAGTTTTTTTCCATCTAAAATATCTAATATAAGTTTTGGTCCATGTTCTTGATCACAAAATAGTCTTTGTCCTTATGTCATTTGCCACATTATCATTCCTAAATATAAATATTTGATGCATATGAATATAGAATATTTATTTGCAAGAATATTGCAAATCTCGGTGTATAATTTTCTTTCATGAATTCTTTAATTCCTTCAACAATGTCACCTAAATATGAAAATTTTTTATTCCATCAAACAAAATGCTTTAGTTTGTGGAAAAAAAAACATTAATTATCAGTCACAGCCAAATTATGAAATTATTTGTTTTAAGAAAAATGTAAATTTTTCGATAAATAAATAGTAAATAAGTTCTAAAATGTGAAAAAGTAGAAAATTAACTCATTCTTAACATTCACTAAATTGTTAAGCAACTTTCTTCGTTTAAAATATATTGTTACATGTAATTTCATTTAATTCACGATTCGTGACAATTTTAGGGATAGTAAATTTAATAAATAAAAATTCTTTCTTAAATTATTTCCAAATTAAAGAAAAATTTATCTTAATTCTAAAAGTAGCCAAATAACATAGTTTACTTTTACTAATCATGTTATTAATTTTTATTATTTATTAATTTCATTTAAAATATCTAGTTAATTTAAAATATCTAGTTACACGTAATAAATTAAAAGCAAAATTTATTCTATTATTAATTAACTCATGTCATTATCTACAAAACATTCATCAAAATATTCCGCAATTTTTCTTCGTTTAAAATCATCTGTTTTATATATAAAAAATACATATTAATTAAATAAAAATAAAATTTGTTATAGAATAAAATTTAAAAATATTACTTTGATCTTCATTGTTTTCTTCTAGTAGTAATTCATTTAAAAAATGTTTTTTGGAATTTTCTGCTACACTTGAATTACAGTTTAAATGTTCAAAATAATTCTCCTGATTAGAACTATTTGAATTTTAAATATAATGAAATTGATCAGTTCAGTTACATTAAAAAAAATATATAAAAGAATATATAATTATTACTTGAAATCCATTATATCAAAATTATCATTAGAGAGCAAATCATTGTTGAAGAATAAATCTATAGAAATCATATATATAAGAAATTATTAATATAATTAATTAATTTTAAAAATAGTTAAAATAATTAAATACCTGATAACATAGAATTTAATGATGTACTATAATATCTAGAATTAGGATGCTCATATCCCGGATTTTTTACAAATGATTTTTTTGACTTGATCATTTCAAGTCGTTTATCTTCGGCTTCTTTAAGCTCGTAAGGATTATAATCAAGTCGAATTTCTTTTATTGTTGGTCGTTGAGAAGGATCAGAATGCCAACATCTTTTCATTATATTTGCCCAACATTCGGGTGTATCTTTTGTAATTTCTGGTCGTTTCCCATCTAAAATATCTAATATAAGTTTTGGTCCATGTTCTTGATCATGAAATGGTCTATGCCCAGATGTCAATTGCCACATGATCATTCCTATACTATATATATCTGATGCATATGAATATGGTTGACCTTTAAATAATTCTGGAGCCATGTATGGAATAATTCCATATATTTGAGATTTTCTTGAATCAATAGTCGCTGGTTGGCTAAATCCCAAATCAGAAATAATCGCACAATCATTCTGTGATCGATTAACTGAACGATTACGGTTAACAAGAATATTTCCACCATGTAAATCTCGATGTATAATCTTCTTTTCATGAATTCTATTAATTCCTCCAACAATATCATAAAAATATTGGATTTTTTTCTTCCATGTAAATTCTTTAAAGTTATTATATACAAAATGTTGGAAGTCTCCATTTCGTGCATATTCTAAAATAAAAGCATAATTCTTAGTTTGTGGGATCTGGGTTACTCCAAAACATTTAATTATACGAGTTACATAATATTGTTTTTTGGGGATGTCAAACTGCAAACTGAAAGGTTTGTTCCAACTACATTTTATCAAATGCAATAGAAGGGAATATTTAATTAAAATAAAGAATAACATATATAATTAATTTAATTGTTAATTCATAAAAAACTATTACCTCTTTTAAAAATTCCGTATCCACATTCTGGGAATTATTTAGGACTTTCAAAACAATCTCAGTTTTTGACCGATCAATGGTACCATCGTTCTTATTCTTTTTCCAAGTTGCTTTATAAATTTGGCTAAAACCACCTTTCCCAATAAGTTCTATATTTGTAAATTCATCATATGGAGCCCATACTAAAAATGATTCATTAAGATTTTTATATGGCGACTGTGTTTTTTTGATGAAATTATCAATATTTATATTGCCACTGTTAACAATTAGAGAATTCGTGGCAAAACATCGACCACAAAATTGAGTATTATTGATTCTTTTTCTTCGGCATTTCAAACAGCCGGGATTTATATCAAATTTACTTAAAGTGAATTTTTCATCCATTTTTTTAAAAAAAATAATAGAAAAATTTGACTCGAAAACGAATTGTACTTAAATAAATAAAGTTAATACGCAATCAAAGAACATTTGGAAAGTTCTAAGTATGCCTCATACAATGATTTCTTTCCAGAATTATTCATTTTTCCTAAAAAATAAAACTCTATATTTGATACTAAGGAGATTACATGCATAATTTTCTAAATCCTTTTATTTCTTTTAAATAGAGTTCAGGCATAACATCATCTAACATAACTAATTGTTCTTCCGTATTTAAAATATTTATATTACGTGCTTCATTGTTTTGATCCATTTATTTTCCGACTCAAAAATTCCTGTGACTTAAAATAAAATAAATAAAAATAAATTTGTTATACCTTATTTTAATTATTCTTTATTTACTAGAATGGTTAAAAATACAAATATTAGTGAAAATAATAGAATAATTCATTTAAATAAAGACAATTAATGATTGGAGAATCATGATTTAGGTATTGGTTACAGAATTGATGGGCGTGATAGTATAGTGACTATCATTTGCCCCATTTTTGGAAGAATTTGAGGAGTATTTTTTTCAAGACAATGCAAATTCCTCTTTTTCCGGGACAGTCCACTTAACCTAAACCCAATTGAATATGGCAGGACAAAAGTCGGGGTTAAAATCATACATATATGTGAGAAATAACCCTGATGCATCGGTGATAAATTACTGATGTATCGGTGATAAATCATACTTAGTGTATCGGTGATAAAATTTTTTTAAGTGTAATTTTATCACCGATGTACGTATCTGGGTAAATCACAGATGTATCGGATTTGACTCAGATATATCGGAGATAAAACCACACTTATAAAAATTTTATCACAGTTAATAACTCAGATGTATCGGGATTTTATTACAGTTATAAAAAATTTTATCACAGATAAAATTGATTAAGAATTTAATCCTATGATTTATTAAATAAATAAAAGAATCTTTACATATTTTTTTTGATCTAAAAGTATTACATGCCCACTTTATTATTTATGTAATAAAATAATTACTCTATTTTAAGTTTAAAAATTAATAAATTTCGTCTATATTTCCTTGTTATGCCGATCCCGATTTGCGTAACCGAACTCGCGAAACAATCTTGTCTTAAATAATTACCTGTAGAATTAAAAATCTTTTAGATTATTTTCCTATTTAAAAAATTATCTTCTATATTATTTTTATTTAAAAAGTTCATTGTTAAATAAATAAAAGAATCTTTACATATTTTTTTTGATCTAAAAGTATTACATGCCCACTTTATTATTTATGTAATAAAATAATTACTCTATTTTAAGTTTAAAAATTAATAAATTTCGTCTATATTTCCTTGTTATGCCGATCCCGATTTGCGTAACCGAACTCGCGAAACAATCTTGTCTTAAATAATTACCTGTAGAATTAAAAATCTTTTAGATTATTTTCCTATTTAAAAAATTATCTTGTTCTATATTATTTTTATTTAAAAAGTTCATGGTTAAATAAATAAATAAAAGATCTTTTACAATTTTTTTATTGATCTTGAATAAAAATAAAAGTATTACATGCCTACCTTACTATTTTTATAGTAAAATAATTACTCTATTTCTATTCAATAAATTTAATAAATTCGTCAGTATTATGTGCCTACCTTACTATTTTTATAGTAAAATAATTAAGTTCTTTAATAAAAATTATTAATAAATTCGTCTATATTTCCGTGTTACGCTAATCCCGATTTGCGTAATGAACTCGCGAAACCGTCTTATCTCAAATAATTACCTGTAGATAGATTATTAAAAATCTTGTTCTATATTATTTTCCTATTTGAAAAGTTCATACCTTTATGATTATCTTGATCTGTAACTTACCCTTGATTAAATTCCATAGTAGTTTCTGTAATTTCTTGTTTAACTTTTAATATTCTTCCAAAATACCATAATTGATATAATATAAATATATAAGTATAAGTTTAATTTTTAATTGTATTTCCTGTACCTATATAAATGAATGAATGAATTATAATGAATAATAAATGAAAAAGTGGAAGGAGAATTTCGTGTGAATAAAGATTTATCTTTTATATTAAATAAATAAAATGGATTATATAAAAATAAACATAAATAATAAATTATATAAAACTTGCTAGTGTCTTGTCTCTCATCCTTCTCCTCTTAAGGGATGGAATATATGCACACCTGATAAAATTAATCATTTTATGGGATTGAACTTGAACATTGTATTCAAGAAAAAAAAAGAAAATCCTAAAAAAACGTAAAGTCAGTATGGAAACAGGGTGAGGGTGAAGGCAGTAATAAAATCTCATGGCTATCCTACTAGATATTAACAAATTTTTAAACTAATCTTTTTTAAAGGATTATGGTCTTTATATTGAAAATTTTTTAATTTAGTTATTTCAAAAATTTAGAGTTAAATTTTTTTTCTTAATTTATTGTAAAAGCGTGATGAGCTGTGATTCAAATCAAGAAATTAAACTATAAAAGTTAATAAAGAAATAAAAATTTACTATAGAACAAACATTCAAGAAAAGGAAACAACAAAAATGAAAATTGATATAATGTATTGAGGAATTTGAATTAAAAAAAATTAAGAGATATATATACGTTGTTAATATTTGAATTTTTTATTTTTTATATACCATGACCCTTTCTTTCTTTCACCCAACAATCGTAGTATTTTTTTTAAATAATAATAATTATTATTGTTACTTGATATTTTATTTTCCTTTAATGAATAATCACAACACCATGTGAAAAAAATAATAACCGACCAATTAATGAATTGGTGAATTTTCTGTATATTATTATTTTACTATCAGCCAAAAACGTTATCATTATTACTTGTTTTTAATATGGTATAAATTAATGACGCAAATTAATTTTCATTAGATAACGTGATGTTGATATTTGTGATTCTGTCAACTGGAGAAACTGAAATAAGAGATATAGGTGTTGAGGAAGGAGAAGAAAAAGATGTAAGTTTCTTTTCTTTTGATGCATAGTATAAAATAGAAGCCATCAATTACATTTTTTTTCAAATACAATATTCAATGAATTAAATAATTATTTAACAAAACAATACATAATGGTTATTACATTTATTTAAATTATATAAACAATTTCACTATTCGACCGCTTAACTGTTAATACATTTTATTATTGTTAATTTCCCAAGTTGCTTTATAGATTTCTTGACCAATTTTCTTTACATCTTCTTCAACCCATTCTAAAAAATTCAAATAGTTTTAATCTGTTGCTGAAATTATCGATGTTTATATTGCCACTGATTTCAATACCAGAAATTTGCAAGAAAAAATTTACAATTATTTTAAAAACGGTCACAACTTTGCCATTTAAAATATCTAATTATTTGTAATAAAATTAAAAGAAAAATTTATTTATTATTAATTAATCCATGTCATTATCTGCAAAACATTCATCAAAAAAACTCGCAATTTTTCTTCGTTTAAAATCATCTCTTTATATAAGAAATAAATATTTGTTATAGAATAAAATTCAAAAAATATTACTTTGATCTTCAATGTTTTCTTCATTTAAAAAAATGTTTTTTAGTATTTTCTGCTACATTTGAATCACAGTTTGAATATTCTTGATTAGAACTATTTGAAAATTATTAGTGAAACCAATCAGTATATTAAATAAAATCATTAAAATAATGTCCCGGATTTTTTACAAATGGTTTTTTGTGTTGATCATTCATTAAATTCTAACCATTTATCATAATCTGAACGATATTTTTTAATATAGTCTTCATTATTATAATAAAGTTTAATATAATCATTCCCAAAATATAAATATCTGATGCATATGAATATGGTTGATTTTAAATAATTCCGGAGCCATATATAGAATTACTCGCTGGTTGACTAAATCCCACTTCAATAAATTGAGTTTCTTTTACTTCGCCAAATCTGAAATAATTACACAAGATTTATGTTAATATACAAGAATATTGCTACTATGTAAATCTCGATGTATAATTTTCTTTTCATGAATTCTTTAATTCCTCCAACAATATTAATTTTTTCATTCCATCTAAAAAATTCAAAGTTTCGAATCTAAACAGTCGTATATCAAATTATTCCCTTTTGGGAAAAGAATCACTACATTCGCATGATTTTCTGTCTGCGCAGATCGACAATTATTATTTTGTTAGCCATCATTTTTTCCGTTTCTGCGTGGAATAATAGTAGTTAGGTTATATCCTGTCTGCGTGGTCAAAAGCAGACAGGTTATATCCTGAAAATTTCATGCGAATGTGCTGAAAGAATGCGGCTCTTTTCTATTTAAGAGAAGAATAAATTGTATTTTTTTTTGAACGAAAACAGATAATTCGAAAATTATTTCAAATCATTTTATTTAAAAGAATCATACAATGCATAATTATTCTACTATGAAATTGTCTCTAATCTGATTAATTACTGTTAATAATCGCGCAAAAAAAAAGAGACAAAAAGTATCATCCAGGATTCTACTAATAAATATATTAAAATATAAAATAAGTTATCNAATTCTTTAATTCCTCCAACAATATTAATTTTTTCATTCCATCTAAAAAATTCAAAGTTTCGAATCTAAACAGTCGTATATCAAATTATTCCCTTTTGGGAAAAGAATCACTACATTCGCATGATTTTCTGTCTGCGCAGATCGACAATTATTATTTTGTTAGCCATCATTTTTTCCGTTTCTGCGTGGAATAATAGTAGTTAGGTTATATCCTGTCTGCGTGGTCAAAAGCAGACAGGTTATATCCTGAAAATTTCATGCGAATGTGCTGAAAGAATGCGGCTCTTTTCTATTTAAGAGAAGAATAAATTGTATTTTTTTTTGAACGAAAACAGATAATTCGAAAATTATTTCAAATCATTTTATTTAAAAGAATCATACAATGCATAATTATTCTACTATGAAATTGTCTCTAATCTGATTAATTACTGTTAATAATCGCGCAAAAAAAAAGAGACAAAAAGTATCATCCAGGATTCTACTAATAAATATATTAAAATATAAAATAAGTTATCGCAGGCGTATTTTGATATTTGTTTATGAATTAATATTGGGAAAATAGAATCAATATTAATTCGTAATCAAATATCCTTTTGAAAACTGCATAAATATTCTATAAAAGCCAAGAGAAAATAAAAATATATATATAAAATAAGATTAATGTTGTTGCATATATCTTGTAACTGAACGCTCGACGTTAATATTTCCAACATTTGAATTTTTTGGACTTATCATTTGAGATAAAATATTTTTTGCTACAGTAACTTTAAGACGATCTTCATGAAGTTCATCGGAATTTTTAAGATTTTCAAAATTTTCATTAAAATTTTCAAGGTCGTTAAAAGATATTTCAAGAGTATGAGCCATCTTGGGACACAATCTCATCAATTTTGATCCTGTATTTGGTTTTAACTTTCGCCAGCCATCAGTAATCTCGCAACGCAACACCTGAGTAATAGTAATACGAAATCCACTCATTGCTTCCAAGGTAATCCAATGACAGGAATGTTTTCCGGGAGCAAAGCTTCTTCTATGGTTTAAATTCTTTCGAAGGCCATCAGCAGTGTATTGGTATTTCCAGCATAATCCAGTCTCACAGCCATTAGTAACAGTCCGTTCCCATTCTTTTATTATAAAATTGAAACCTTGCTCATTTCTTCTACCGTAGTTTAATCCAACCCCGGGATCTCTACTAATTGATGCATCGATGCCATAACTATTTTCATGAATTTCTGACATATAAATTTCTCTATTGAGTTGCTTTGGCCATGGACCATCTTTCACTTTGTATAAGGGATTGTCTGACATAGATGTATTTGAAATTGGAGTGACCTTAATTTCAACGGAGTCAAGAAAATAACCAGAACCCAGTTTACGAAGTGATGGCCAACTTTCACTAAGCATTGGTCCCATTCCACAATCATTTACATCTATAGAAAATTTTAAATTATTTCTTTTATTACGAAGAGGATCAACCATTGCCTGGAAATAAGCAGAAATATTAAAATCTTGAAAGGCATTTTGAAATTTCTCATCTGCAGCTTTTGCGATTACTTCAGATGAAATTAAAATATCATAATTATTATCATAATTATTATTATAATTATTATTATTGTTATTATTATAATTATTATTATTATTGTTATTATTGTTATTATTGTTGTTATTATTATTGTTGTAATTATAATCATTGTTATTAAAATTATTATTAAAATTATTGTTATTATTATTATTATTATCATCGTCAGCATTGTTACCACCGTTATTATTATTGTCAGCATTATTATTGTTGTTGTTACTGTTATTGTTGTTGCCATTGTTATTTCCGTTACTACTAGTTAAACAGTTACTTAATGATTTAGCATCTATTTCTTCATCTATAGGTATTATCACACGATCTACAACTTCATATTCATCATCAAATAATTCTTCAAGCTTTTCTAGAATTGATATATCAAGTGGTTCGGTAGTCCAACAGGAAATATTTGGTACAGAGGAACTTTCTTGAAAGTCGGGTCCTATAATGTACGCAGGTTGTGATTCTAAAATTTTGTCAATTTCATTTTTTTTGTTTATAAGTAATTTAATCAGTTTTTCAACTTTAGTATGTGAAGCAGCTGAAGTTCCAAAATATATATTTGATTCTATGGAAAGGAAATTTGAGATATTTGAACCAAATAATTCACTCCAAATATTCGACTCATTATTAATTGTAATTTGGGGCTTGTTGAATTGAATGCAGTTGAATGAATCATTAACGTTGATATCAGCTTGATTCTTTAAAAAATTTTCCAGGTCCTCGTTTGTTAAAAAGAAGGATTCAATTGTTTTACAGAAGTTATCATTGACTAATTCCTCAGTTGACGAGTTCGCTTCAATAGTTAGTGGCATTACATGTATATTAGAGTTTCTGTATATTTCAATTGCTCCGGTATGATTTTTTCCGACTGCTTTTCCTTTATCTTCCTCACTTTTATCTGCGTAATTCGCTCCAAATACATCTATATTATAGTTTTTACACATGTCAATTGCTTTGGTATGCTTTTTTCTGGCTGCTCTTTTTAAATAATGAATTCCTAACTCTTTATCTTCGTAAACACCTTTACCTGTGTAATATGCACTTCCAACATTATACATGGCATTTGTATAACCACTATCAGCAGCCTTTCGTAGATATTTTAATGCTTCATTATAATTAATTTTTACACCTTTTCCCCTCCAAAGACAAGTTCCATACCAATATTGAGCTTCGGTTTTTCCATTATCAGCTGATTCTTTAAAAAGTTGGGCTGCTCTTATAAGATTTTCTTCTTTGGTACTTTCAAATTCATCAAACTCGGAATTATCATAATTATAGAGATAATACCCAACCCAAAATTTTGCAGTAACATCTCCTTTATCAGCATGATCACAAAAGCATTTCCAGGCTACATTCTTATTACCTTTTTTATGTTCATCAATTGCATCCTTAACACTCATGTGTCCAGAAGTAGTAATCTGAATATTAATATCTAATAATTCATCGTTATAAAAACAGCTACCTTCTTCAGGATCGGGTTCATCTGGGGTATTACCCTCATAGAAGAGAATTTCGAAAATTTTCGAAAACGCTGGACGTTCATTTGGATTGTAACTCAAAGCTGAATAAAAGTATTATCAAACGTAAAGATAATCAGAATATTTTATAATATTTTATTAATAATAATAACGAATTTATAAATTTACCTTTATTCACTAAATTTTTCCAGCAATCAGGTACCCCATCAGATAATGGCTCGCGGTAAGATCCAAGCACATGATCACGAATGACTTGAAAATCAGTTACAGTATCAAATGGCTTTTTTTCCTCAGCTATTTCCCATAAGAGTGCACCAAAACTAATTAAAAAGAAATATCAAAGTTAAACTTTATTAACTTTATTAAAATAAATAATTAAAATCAATGAATAAATATTAAAATAATACCTATATATTTCACATTTAACATCATAATCATGTTTTTTATCATTTTGTAATTTTTCAGGTGCCATATACCTTACCAAATCGAGATTTGTCTTTTGAATATTTCTTGTGACTTCAGTAAAAGTTCGGCTTAGATTAAAGTTGGCAATTTTCGCTTTATGATTTTTATTTACTAAAATATTGGCGCCTCGTAAATCGTGGTGATAAATCTATTTATAAAATAAAGTTATATATTTAATTATTATTTATATTATTTATATTATTATTTCTATAACCAATTAAATTTACCTTAACAGCATTTAAATAAATAAGTCCGCGACAAATATCTACGGCAAAATCAAATTTCTTTTTCCACGAAATATTTGGGTATTTGGTATAATATTCTAATAAATTTCCTTCCTCCATCCATTCAGTTACTAAGAAAAATTTATATTCATCTATAACAATACCGTAAAATTTAACTATATGTTCTGAAATTTTTAATTGTTGTAAAATCATCACTTGATGTTTGATATCTTCCTCTGTTTCACTGTCAACATTTGGAAACTCTTTGAATGCCGCTTCAAGAGAATTCATATGTAATCTTTTGGAAATTTTTCCTCTTTCACAATTTGGAATTATATGAAACAATTCTTGATCTAATAATTGCAAAGATTCATCTGCAATTTCGATTTGTGATTCGTCCGCATTATACGTTTTGGCCTTATGTTGTTTCTGAAAATCTATATTCAATTTTAGGACTTCATGAATTTTGGTTGAAACGTTTTGATTAGATGGATCCGGGATACCACCTTTAACTTGAGAAATAAACTTTGAAAAGGAATTTACATTTTAAATTAATATAAATATATATATTAGATATACGGATATATATGATATTATGCACACAAATTTACCTTTCTAGTTTTTTGCACTTCTTTTTTAACTATTCGTAACTCTTCCTTTCTGTCCGAATACATAGCAAAGGAAAAATGCAAAGATTGCATATATGCATCAAATTCAGTAGTAAGATCTTTAAATTTTCTTTCGATTGTATTTCCTTGAAGATAACTTTGTATTCTGCCAAGTTGTGATATTCCAGCAATATATTTTTTTATTTTTCGCATACAGTGTACAAATGCTTTAAAGAGGTCAATGTTTTCTTTTGTAAAGAATAGGTCATCATTTCGTTGTTTCAATTCTTTTACCGAAGCCATTGCAGCATTAATTCTGATAATAAAAAAATTACAATTTGATAAATTATGTTCAGCTTTAGTGATTAAGGTAATAATTTCACTCCCCAATCTAAAAAAGCTGGTAAATAAATCTCCATAGGGTACAAGATGTGCTGGAATTTCGGCGATATTAGCAGCCATTTGTAAATATTCAGCAGCATATTCAAGATTGGAGGGGTTTTCATCAAAATCCATCTCATCATTATTCTCATCATTATCATCAATTAACATGATATCAGCACGTCTATTAACATTATCCGTGGATTCTTCGATTTCTAACCCACGTGGCTTTTGTAAGGGACGTCTTAATATACTGTCACTTCTACGTTTAATTCCTTTTAGTGTTGACTTAAACAAGTCCATTTTGAATTTAATCAAATGGGGTTTTTTTAAATGGAATTGGTAGTTTTTTATTGCGTAATTTATAGTTTTTTTTTTATATGAGAAATTTCGGAATTCGATCTCCGAATATTTGTTTGGTTTCACAATATACTAATATAGCAAAATCAAATTTGTTGAATTGATAAAGGTAAATAGATAATTATCGGATATTAACATTATATGAAAGTTCCTTTGATTTGATTTATAAATGTGAAATTCTCAACATTCAGTAGTACAGTACGGAACCAGCCTTTAAGATAGGAAATCCTGTAATTAGATTTAATTCATATTATGAAATTAGAATGTATAGGTGAAGCTATTTATGGGAAAAAATGTTCATGGTTTATGCAAACATCATGTGATTCAACTTTGGCCAATTATGATTTGGGATGTATAATCACATGACTAAAATTAGTATTATTTTATCAACATTATAAAAAAAATCCTAAAAAACATGTATTTGGTCTTAATGCCAATGCTAAGGCGTAGAACATAAATGTGAAAAAAAGAATAATTCACATTTTTCAAACTATTCAATATGCTAAGTAAATCCATGAAGACAAAACAATCAAGAGCATTTTTTGCACAAGTGAATCGAACTTTTGAAAAAGCATCTCTGGCTTTTATAATCCAATGGATCAACCAGTTTTACAAGAAGTTTATTTCAATGTCCAAGACAAGAATTATTATTCAAAATATAATAATGAAAATGAAGAAAAGGAAAATGGATGAATAAATGCTTTTACAAAAGTTATCAATAAAGGACTAATTTTTCATGAATCATATATAGAAATTTAACTGCAATTCAACCTGAATTATCACGAGAATGACCTATCTATGAAAATAGAAAAGAGCTATATAATTTTGATCCATTTATTTGAAAATGAACAATATTTAATAGACAGAACGTTGAACTTGTAAATTTGTCTATTTTTAAATCGGGAATATGATATTCTTATATCTTTTAAATTTTCAAGCTGCATTAAAAAAACTTGCACTACAAATTTAATTGGAAATGCATCCATAAAATTTAAATTTCGTATTAATCTTTTAGTATTAAATAATCAGTCACAACCAAGTTATGAAATTATTGGTTTTAAGAAAAATATAAATTTATTTAATAAATAAATAATAATGATGAAATAAAATAAATTATATAATCAAAACATAAAACAAATGAATGTGAAATTTCATTTAAAACAACCTTGACCTTCAATGTTTTCTTTTGCGGTAATTCATTTAAAAAATATTTTTTAGTATTTTCTGTTACACTTGAATTACAGTTCTTGATTAGAACTATTTGTTATTAAATATAATTAGTGAAACCAATCAGTAAATTAATACTATATTAAATAATAATATAATTCTTACTTGATATTCATTATATCAAAATTATTATTGGAGAGTAAATTATCATTATTATCATTAGAGAATAGGTCTATGGAAATCATGTCATCCGTAAGAAAATGAATTATTTCATTTTAAATGCTATTGGAATAATTAAATACCTGATACCGTTGAATTAATAGATTCTAACATAGAATTTAATGAAATGTTATAATATCTAGAATTAGGATGCTCATATCCTGGATTTTTTACAAATGGTTTTTTGGATTCAACCATTTCAAGTCGTTTTTTTTCAGCTTCATTAAACTTTAACCGAATATCATATACATAAGGACAAAAGTTTTTGTTATAGTCTACATCATAATAACGAGTATCATAAAATATATTCGATAATTTAGAAATTTCTTGTATTGTTGGTCGTTGAGAAGGATTGGGATGCCAACATCTTTGCATTAAAATTGCCCAACATTCTGGTGTATCTTCTGTAATTTCTGGTCTTTTTCCATCTAAAATATCTAATATAAGTTTTGGGTCATGTTCTTGATCATGAAAAGGTCTATGTCCTGATGTCAATTCCCACATAATCATTCCAAAACTATAAATATCTGAAGCATATGAATATGGTTGACCTTTAAATAATTCTGGAGCCATATATGGGATGATTCTCTTGAAAGATTTGAATCAATAGTTGCTGGTTGGCTAAATCCCAAATCAGAAATAATTACACGATCATTCCATGGACGATCAAATAAACTATTATAAAATTTATTCACAAGAATATTGCCACTATGTAAATCTCGATATATAATTTTCTTATTATGAATTTTTTAATTGCTTCAACAATATTATATGAATATGAAATTTTACTACTCCATGTAAATTTTTCAAAGTTTTTATATAAAAAATGATGCAAGTCTCCATTTCGTGCATACTCTAAAATATTTCATCACTATATAAAGTATTACACTGGGTTGTATGTTTCAACTACCAATACAATATAAAAGGAATACGTACTGAATTAAAAACAAAATATAAATAATTTAATCATTAAGTCATAAAAAATTTTTCACCTCTTTTAAAAATTCCTTATCCACATTCCGTGAATTATTTAGGACTTTCAAGACAACTTCAGTTTCTAACCACTCAAAAATACCTTCGTAACTTATACCCTCATTCTTTTTCCAAATTGCTTTATAAACTTGGCTGAAACCTCCTCTGCCAATATATTCTATATTTGTAAATTTATTATATGGGACCCATTCTAGAAATGGGCTATATGTTCTTGTATTTTGTGATGACTGCGATTTTTTTATGAAATTATCGATGTTTTTATTGCCACTGTTAACAACAAGATGTCCCCGTTCCAGTTCAGAACATCGTTTACATAATTTCATACTATTAATTCTTTGTCTTTTGCATTTTAAGCAGTTGGTATTTTTATCAGAACCATCAAGTTTTTTTAAAGTGAATTTTTCATCCATTTTTTTTTTTAATTTTAGGAAAACGAATTGTAAAAATCTTTATTTAAACAAATAAAGTATATGTATATCTGTCATGCTTTCGTTTTTTTAAAAAGATAAAATTCCCCGATGATTACATATTTCGGAGATTATGTGCATTTCAGTTTCACAAAACAATACATAATGACAATTTGAATAATTACACTCTCGAACCACCTTATTCAATTTTCTTTGCATCTATAAATTCTTCAAAAGGAATCCATTCTAAAAACGGATCAAAAATTCAAATGGTCGTAATCCGTAGCTGAAATTATTGAAACTATAGAGTAGAGTTTCGTCTGCATAATTGTGAATTAACAAAAAAAAATTTTTTTTTTTTGCCATATTGATTTGGTCAATTATTTGAAAATGAAAATGTACGTAAACGGCTTATTGCATCAAAGAAAACAAAGTTAATTGGATTTTGTACAAAATCGAAATAATCAATGAATGGCTATATTATTCGGTAAACCTTTCTTAAATATTATAATATTAAAAGTAGAGTAAAATTTAAACTTTTTTTTATTATTTTCGAAAATACGTGAATTATTTTTAATTGGATCTAGAACGGATATATCAACTTTCAAAAATGATATTCTTATTTCTTTTAAATTTTCAAGCCAATAAATTATTTTTTTTATTAGCTGGCATTATAAAAACTTGCACTGCAATTTAATTGGAAATGCTTGAGAAAAGTATCTATTAAAAATTTTAAATTCTTTATTAATCTTTTAGCAAAGACACTTGATGTAAATTAAAGATTTATCAGTCAATCTATTTTAAATAATTAGTTTTTTAAGAAAAATGTGAATCTATTCAATAAATAAATAATAGTGATAAAATAAATAAATCATATAATCAAAGAGATAAGTTATTTGTTGATATCCATTAAAATTAAAAACAGAAATTTGCGAGAAAAAATTAATTCATTATTTAAAAACGTTCACAACTTTCTTCATTTAAATATCTAATTCCATGTAATAAAATTAAAAACAAAAATTAATTTATTATTAATTAATCCATGTCATTCTCTGCAAAACATTCATCAAAATATTCCACAATTTTTCTTCGTTTAAAATCATCTGTTTTATATATAAAAATACATATTAATTAAATAATAATAAAATTTGTTATAGAATAAAATTTAAAAATATTACGTTGATCTTCAATGTTTTCTTCTTGCAGTAATTCATTTAAACAAAGTTTTTTAGAATTTTCTGCTAAACTTGAATTACGGTCTGAATGTTCAAAATTAATCTCTTGATTAGAACTATTTGAAAATTATTAAATATAGATAATTAGTAAAATCGATAATAACTATACTATATTAAATAATATATAAAATGTTATAATTCTTACTTGATATTCATTATATCAAAATCATTCTTAGATAATGGATCTATAGAAATCATATATATACAAGAAATGAATTATTTTATTCTAAAAATTATTAAAAATTATTAGAATAATTAAATACCTGTAATTGTTGAATTAATAGATCCTAACATAGAATTTAATGATGTGCTATAATATCTAGAATTAGGATGCTCACATCCTGTTACAAATGGTTTATTTAATTTGATCATTTCGAGTCGTTTATCTTCAGCTTTTTTAAATTCCTCATATTTATCTGGATGATCTTTTTTAGAATAATATTCAGAATCATAATAATATATATATTCTTCCGATAATTCGTAAATTTTTTGTATAGTTGGTCGTTGAGAAGGATCAGGATGCCAACATCTTTTCATTAAATTAGCCCAACATTCTGGTGTATCTTCTGTAATTTCTGGTCTTTTTCCATCTAAAATATCTGATATAAGTTTTGGTCCATGTTCTTGATCATGAAATGGTCTATGTCCCGATGTCAATTGCCACATGATCATTCCTAAACTATAAATATCTGATGCATATGAATGTGGTTGGTTTTTAAAAAGCTCTGGAGCCATATAAGGAATTATTCCATAGATTTGAGATTTTCTTGAAAGATTCGAATCAATAGTTGCTGGTTGACTAAATCCCAAATCGGAAATAACTGCACAATCATTTCGTGAACGATTAACTAAACGAACAACAAGAATATTGCCACTATGTAAATCTCGATGTATAATTTTCTTTCCATGAATTCTATTAATTCCTCCAATAATATCATAGAAATATTGGATTTTTTTCTTCCATGTAAATTCTTCAAAGTTTTTATATACAAAATGTTGCAAGTCTCCATTTCGTGCATATTCTAAAATGAAAGCATAATTCTTAGTTTGTGGTTCCTGTGTCACTCCAAAACATCTAATTATTTCAACAGGATTTTGATTATCAAACTGGAATGTATGCTTTAACTACATTTTTTTTTCAAATGCAATATTGAATTAAAAATAAAATATAAATAATTTAATTACCGATTCATAAAAAAATTATTACCTCATTTAAAAATTCCGTATCCACATTCTGTGAATCTTTTAGGACTTTCAAAACAACATCCTTTTTTGACTGATCACAAGTACCATTAAAACCACCATTAAGAATGTAATTTATACCATCATGCTTTTTCCAAGTTGCTTTATAAATTTGGCTAAAACCACCTTTCCCAATATATTCTATATTAGTAAATTCATCATATGGAGCCCATTCTAAAAATGAAACATTAATATTTCTATACGGCGACTGTGTTTCTTTGATGAAATCATCAATATTTATATTGCCACTGTTTACAATTTGAGAATTCGTGGCAAAACATCGACCACAAAATTGCGTACTATTAATTCTTTTCCTTCGGCATTTTAAACAGCCGGGATTCATATCAAAACCATCAATTATTCTTACATCCATTTTTTTTCAAATAATAGAAAAATTTGACTAGAAAAACGAATTAAAAATCTCTATTTAAATAAATAAAGTATACAGGCAATCATAGAACATTTAGGAATCTCTGTAATACTATTATTACCTTTCTAGATTCTTAAAAAGATAAAACTCCGATACTGATATTAAAGAGGCATGCACATGCATAATCTTTCTAATTCCTTTTATTTCTCTTAAACAGGGATTATAGAGTTCACGGCAAACCATTATTCTTTTAGAAAAATATGAACGATTTTTTTTAGAAATGTGCGTAGTTCGGAGATGTTGTTTTCATATCATTTGTGGTCCTGTGTTACTCCAAAGAATGAATATAAATGATCATATATGTTTCAACTACATTTTTTTAAATGCAATCAATGGGAATATTGAATTAAAATAAAATATAAATAATCTAAATTACTAATTCATAAAAAATTCCGTATTCACATTCTGTGAATTATTTAGGACTTTTCAAAACAACTTTCTGACTATACAGGGTTACGCATTTCGGCTAAGCCGTAATTATTACTACGGCACAGCAATATAAATTCTTTAATAGTAATTTATAAAGTGACTGCGCGACAATCATTTATGACAATTGTTTCTTTTGGAACTTTTTTTTTTAATAAATAAAAATTTATTTATACGATTTTTTTAAAAAAATATAATTTATTATTTTATATAATCTACGCAATAACTTTAATTGAGGAAGGTAGTGCAAAGCAAAAGATGATTTTATATTTTTTATGTAAAGAATACTTATCTTCTCTCTGCTCCTGGGCTTGTGATGGGTAGATGTGTGTAAAGAATAGGAAGAAATCGGGTGGTTAAGCTAAAAAAGTATAATACATATTTTTTTATTATTAGTGACTTGCTTGTTTTTTTTTACAGGACTCCTCTTTATTCGTAAATGACAAAAAACAAATTACAAATATAATCTATATAATGACTTGTTTGTGGCGTAGATAAAAGAATGATAATGAAGACTTAAAAAAATAGATTTGATTGGATATCAAATATTTCGAACCATGTGTTTAATAATTAATTAATTATAGATTTGTAGAGTTACGACTATAACTTTATAGCCGTAACGTCGTAAATAAATACAGAATTACGGCTATGAGTCCTAGCCTTAATGTTACAATGCCGTAAAAGCTTTAATGTCGTAAAATAATTAATATTAAGGAATTACTGTTTTTGACTTTTAAGGCAAACAATACGACACGTGCCGTAACCTTAAAAATCATCCAATACAATTGTATATAATAAAATTCATCACATCAGATTGATTGCTTTATCTCACTTTATATTAAACCATTGGAAAGACGAGTTTGGGCTTTTCAAGCTAGAGAAGTTTCGGATTCATTACGTTTATATCAGTTCAAATAACTAAATAAATTTTTATAAATTAAATTAGAAAATTAATTCCAATTCAAAAAAATAAATATAAACAAAATAAATTGTGATTTAAAAGAATTTAAGTATAATCTAAGAAATCTTCTAAATTATATGAAGTCTGTGTAAATTTCTCATTGAAAATTTTTGCCGCGATACTTGAAAATAATTATTCTGCAAAGTCTTCAAACATAAATAATTAAAATAAATCTGCGCGCGTGTGTATGTTAATAAATTGTTATTGAAATATATAAAGTCTTCTCACCTTCTCATTAGTGAATTCCTAAAACAACTTTTTAAAATTTCCTGTGATTTATCACACAATTTTCATTGTCAGTGTCACAATTTTCGTTTTTTTAGTCTAAAAAGTCTAAAAGTTACGATATTGAATAACGTGGAATTTTTTTATTTTTGCGTTAATCGAAAATATGAATAACAATAAACAACAGAATCATTATATTTTGAATATATATGTATAACCACTTTCTCCTTTTCTTTTTTTCCTTATTCAAATTTGCGTTATTGGATTTTTTTGCTCTGCGAGCAATAACATTGAGTTTTTCTTTGCTTTTTTTTCAACAAAAATACAAATATACAACATTTATAAATTATATTAATTATATAAAATATATATAAATTCTTTTTGCATCAAAACAACAACGCTTTCTTCCATTATCAAAATCATGAAAAAAATGTCAAGTTAAAACAACAACCAATGGAAATATCATTTCTACTGGTATTTCTTCCATCACGGATAACAACAACAATAACCTCAAAATCGTTACTCCTTAGTAGAACAAAAACTTTTTAATATCCTAAAATAAGGTTATGAAGTTTTATTTGTACCAAAATCTTCTTCCACTGGTCTGGTTCCTCTTCTATAAATTCAACCCCAGTTTCTTAACAAATTCTTCACTTATAAATGCCCTTCCTATTTTTCCCGCTACTTCAGTATCCAGGCCAAAAGTTGTTCGTCATCACCATCTTCAAGTAGTTCTTGGCGTAAACATAAAAATAATAATGGTCATAACCCTCGTCCCAAGAATTTTTTGTTGCTTATTGTGAACAAATTCGAAATAAAGTTCTTAAAGAAAATTCTGGAGTGAATAATAAACTTGTTTCAGTTATTGCAGAAAAATGTGAAACGAAGAATCGGAAGAAACTAAACAATATTAGCGAAAACGTGCTCAACAATTAAAGCTTGAACATATGATTAAATATCCTGACTATAAATTTGCTCCTAAAAAGAAGCAATAAAAAAATAGTCACAATAATAGTAAAGTAATTAAGAAATCAGATTCAAAGATTTTAACTGAAGAACTTGCCAAAAATATTTTGAATAGCAATAGTAATATTATTTTTAATGACCAAAGATATTGCTGTTTCTTTTAATAATCGTACTCCACCTCTTCTTTGGAGTCATTTTCGTTCTTCATCTACTGATTTAATCGATTCATGGGCAAGTGGTTCATGTGTCCCCCTTAAATTCAATCGAATTCACCTCCCTTCTTCCAACTACTACTTGTCCTTCATCTCCTTTACATTGCACAACAACACTACTAGTGATGATGATTGGAATAAACTTCATGGAATTCGATCAAAGTATGACGTCACTTCAGATAATGGTAATTATTATTTGGATGAAGATGATCTAGAATATAATGAATTTAATGAAGGATTCTTCAATGATCCTTCTTCACAACTTTTAAATTCTTTTGTTCTATCTTTGATCAAAATCCTATTCTTCACTCTCATCAACTTCAACAAGAATTTCATCAACAATCACTTTATTAGTTGCTATTATTATTATTTGCTACTATTATTATTGTTATTACTGGATTGCTGAGCGTATAACAGTATTACATTCGTTGGTTTTTCTTATGTAAAGAAAGCAAAGCGCATATTTTGGATTATTGGACTTCTTTTTTTTTCATTGTTATTTTTATAGATAATTTATAACTAATAAAATCAATTCTTAAGTCGTATGAAAACATGAAAAGAAGATTAAATTCATTGTTTTGGTCCATTTATAGATTAGATAAAAACAGTGATTTTATTTGTAAAATTGATAATTTTCTATTAATATGCAACTTCGAGAGACGCATAAAGAAAACAAATTAGATAGTGTACAAATCGATAAATAAATGACTTATATATTCAGTCGTTTCTTGGGAAAAATAGATTTAAAACTTCGACATTGTTAAATCACACCACCATAATAACCAAATAAGATAGTTGGATTTTGTGATCTTAGTGTTAGGGTTAAAAATATGATATTTAGATGCAAAAAATACAAAGAACTTTTGAATGGTGATTTACAATGGGTGTGTTCACATGCGGATTGGATTTGGATTGGATTGGTTTTAGTTGCACGAATCCTGTTCACATGTTTTGGATTGGATTACTAAATCCAAAATCCAATCCAGATTGGATTATTACTAATTAAATATCAATCTACCTCACGAGGTAAATTTTTTTATTTTTCTTATTATTCTTATAAAAAATGGAAGAAAATAATACTTTTGTAAACGAAACTTTTGATATAGAAAATCAATCTTCTACACTTTCTTCATGTAAAAATAAAAATAAAGGAAGAAAGCAAACTACCAAGTGGGATACCAATTCAACTAAAGCACTTTTAGCTTTTTTGGCACTGTGCAAACAAGAAATCGTAATCTTAAACAAGTCTCGTGGTCAAACCAACCCTAATCATCCACTATGGTTAAAGTGTAGTGAACATTTAAAAAATCAATATGATATTACATATTCCCAAGAACAATGTTATAATAAATTTAAAAATTTAACAGCATCACATAAGGTATTTTTAATCTTTGTAAATTTTTTTATAATTGAATAAAATAATTAATTATTTTACATAGAAAGCAAAAGATTCTGAAAGGCAAAGTGGTGGAGCTCCTGTAGTTATATCTTTTAAAACTGAACTTGATGATATTTTGGATGAAAATAGGGCTACATTCAAACCAGTTACCCTTATTTCTTCAGCAAATACTGAAAATACTGAAATTACAATCAATAGACAAACTAAAAAACGGTCATTACCAACTGAAACATCAACCTTGATAGAATCAAGTGATGAAGATAGTGAAAAGGAACCTGAACCAACATTTAAAAAATTTGCTAAGATTGTAACAAATACTCAAAAATGTATCAAAATCCTTGAAAACCTTTATCTACGAAAAATAATTAAAGATGATAAAAAAAATGAAATGAGAAAACAAAGAGCCGAAGAAAAAGTTAGAAGAGATGAAGAAAGATGCAAATTAATGTCACTTCTTATCAATAATATAAATGGTAAATTATTTAAAAATATTTTATTTGATATTTTAATATTATAAAATTTTATTAATATGTTTATTTTTTAGGACAACCACAAAATTCTGGTACTTTATATACAACCAACACTTTGCCACCTGTACCTAATTACACATTTCAAAATCTTCCTCAAAAAAATACTGAATTTAATAATTCTGAATTTATTAATGAACATCAATTTGTTCATTATAATTATAATCATTCACAAAATAGAAATTAATTCTAATTCTAAATATTTCACTAAAATTATAATATAATAAATTTTTACTTCATAATTCTTCTAATCCATTTTCTTAATTTTAAAATATTAATTAATTAATAAAATTTAATTAATAATTTCATTAATTCCATTAATAAAATCTAATTAATAATTCCATTAATTCTTACCATGTAATTCATTCTCCAATTCATTTTCTTCATTTGAAATATAAAATTAATTAATAAATAAAATTTT
>PQFF01000316.1:208672-255274 GCA_003547095.1 Diversispora epigaea | reverse complement strand
TTATACTCAGCAATTTGCTTAGTAAGACGTAACTCAAACTGTTGACGAGTTATAGGATTTTTTATTTTTCGAGGTATTATACCTAGAAATTTCTTATCCTCTGAGGTGCCATCATTTGGTAAACTATTCCAAGCAAGTTTTGCATTTGATGGTACTCTTTCCCTAAATCGTCTCCAAGCATTTTGAATAATTCTCGCATACCCATCCTGAGATTTAGGTTTCTTTGTACCAAGTTTTATTAATCCAACAGAATTTGTCGAGATCCTCTAACGGAAGTTTTGGGGTGATTTCACTAATGATATCCGGAAGTGTAAATGGATTATATGTATGCATGTTTATTATATATATCAAACGTGTGGATTTTATTAGCTAAGACTTTTTATTTAATTGTTATATTTATTATCGATCATAAAAAATAGATATATATATACATTACGATAAGTAGAACGATTTAGTAGGGTGTTTATTCTTCCGGAATTTCACAATCACCAAATAAATATGGTGTAGTCTCATCTTGGCCTATCCATAATTTCTTATCTCGTGGATTAATACTTCTTTTTGTTTGCTTTATTCTATACATTCGATGTCTATAACTTCGAAGAAATTGCGCAGTTCGTGGTTGATCGTCTTTTCCTTCCAAAATACAGTCCTCGAATATTTTGTGTGTAAGCTCTTTCTTGATAAGTGACTTTTTAAGACCTTTAGCTTTTATCATATTTTTCCGTGAATTTTCACACACAACACTATAGCATTTTGCACGAANCACTTCAAGTTTCTTAATACATATATAAGAAGTAAACATGACCCACCCTTTCATTATTCCAGAGTTGCTCGAAAACATATTCAGTTTCTTAGCCAAGGATAAAGCGCTCTATCCTACTTTATTTGTCAATCACCTTTGGTATCATTGCAGTGTTCCAATTCTATGGAGACGCATTGAGTTTTCCGTAGAAGGTTATCGACAGAACCAGTGTGGTAAAAATACATCTGGACCTCTTTATTGGAGATTGATGAAGTTTAAAAGAGTTATGTGTGGAAAGACAAAACATCTCTATTGCTCAAAGATGGTATATCTCAAATTGGCGGGTTTAAAAATCTCAGATACATTACTCAGTGCAATTTTGCGTTTATGCCCAAATATACACACTCTTATTCTTGATCGAAGTTATGGTTTTAGTAATATACCAATTATAGAAATTGCAAGATGTTGTCCAAAATTGCTACATCTGAGTTTTGATGCATGTAAAGCCATTACTGATAGATGCATTAGTGAAATAGTGCGATCTTGCCCAAAATTAGAATATATACACTTCGCCTCCATATGTAGTCTAAACGTTACTGGTGCATCTGTGATTGAAATAGCACAATTTTGTCCTAATCTAATATATTTAAACCTCTCTTCCCATCATCATATCAAAGATATATCATTTTGTGCAATTGCACGCTCATGTGTAAATCTTCGACACCTGGATTTATCTTCCAATTACTATATGACTGACGATGCTGTGTGTGATATAGTCCGTTCATGCGCAAATATTCAATATCTTATTCTTCATCGTACTTATATTACTGATAAAACAATATACGATATTGCGCATTATTGTTCTAATTTGCTAGTTCTCGATGTGGGAGACTGCTGGCGTATATCCAAAGAATCAATCCACTTCCTATTAAGCAAAAAACCAACATTAGATATAATATTAGATANCGATTATAAAAAATAGATATATATACATTACGATAAGTAGAACGATTTAGTAGGGTGTTTATTCTTCCGGAATTTCACAATCACCAAATAAATATGGTGTAGTCTCATCTTGGCCTATCCATAATTTCTTATCTCGTGGATTAATACTTCTTTTTGTTTGCTTTATTCTATACATTCGATGTCTATAACTTCGAAGAAATTGCGCAGTTCGTGGTTGATCGTCTTTTCCTTCCAAAATACAGTCCTCGAATATTTTGTGTGTAAGCTCTTTCTTGATAAGTGACTTTTTAAGACCTTTAGCTTTTATCATATTTTTCCGTGAATTTTCACACACAACACTATAGCATTTTGCACGAACTCCTGCATAGGCAGTAAGTCGATATCCTCCATTTTCATCCTTCCACTTGCCTATAACTTTAGTATTTTTTAAGATACGCTTACCTTCTTCATTGATTATCCACTGATCTTCTGGAAGATTTTTTAGTAGCCAATGATCTTCTGGATAGTCACTAAAATCAAATAAATCGCAATCATCGATCATGTCCTGATAAATATCTTCGGTTTCAATTTCTATGATTAATGAATCTGTATCTGTATATAAAAGCCTTACCCGATCTCCATATTTCTTTTTGAGATATCCATACCAGAAGTCATACATAAAATATTTAGAAAGATCAAGAATACATGCTCCCACATATTCCGGCTTATTTAGTTTTACATTAGTCTGCCTTCGGTGTACTGCTACTAGATTAGCTCCATAGAAAATTTTTCTACTAACGAATGCTGGATCTGAAATTAGTCTACGTAATCGTCGTTCTTTACCTACCTGTCGAACCAAATCTATATTCACTCGTTTTCTCACATCCTCCATAGTTTTTCCAAATACTGAATTATTCATCAATTTCCAGAAGTCTTTTTCGAATGCATTTTTTGCTTTTGCTCGTCGCTGGGTATTCATTGCAATATATGGTTCCATCCATGGAGATTGATCAAATCCTAGAATTCGATATACTTTTTCAAGAATATACCCCTCTTTTATACACTGCTGTAAATTTCTATAATGGATAACATAGTGATCTTTATCATGTAGAGTTAGTATAAGTTTTTCTGTATCTGAACGTTGTTTACCCATGTCTTCTTTCTGTTTTGTACTATACCAATCATATGGTACTTTCATTCGTTCTGGACACATTGGAAAGTCTCGAAATTTAGGATGTAATTCTTTTGGAATTGATAACTTAACCTCTAAGCAACATCCTCGATTTGATTTTTCTTTTATCGTTAAAATTTTCTGCACTAAAGGGTGAGATGCATCCAAAGGTTTTGTTGATAGCCATTTAAAACCACCGGTTGGTAAATATTGCGACATTGCCCAACCATATAAATTATTGGCGTCTAAATAGAGCAAGCATTTTTTTGCCTTTTTTCCGTCATATCCCTCTAGTCCTGGAATATTAGCCCTGGCTATACGCCGTCTTGCTAAAGACATTCCTCCTCTTTTCATTGCTGTAAAGAAATCGTGCATATCCCCTTGATTCTCATGAAATAGTTCTAATTTTACCTTTGTTACCTTCATACATGCATCCCATCCCAACCCTGGAGCTGTTAGATAATTCGCCGGATCAAGTTTAAAAGCTGTATATGACGCTTTTCGAAATGCCTCAAATGCATCAGCTAGAATTAAGACATCTGTTTTTAGATATATATCATGATAATCACCAAAAGTCTTGCATCCTGTTTCTTGCCAAACTGTTTGTGCAAAATCATAATCCTCTTGTGATATAGTGTAAACTTTTTCATGCTCGCATTCTTTGTTTTCTTCACATTCATTGCAATTACCTACTTCTTTTTTATGCTTACATTTCTGGCATTTATGTTCGCATTCCCCTATTTTCTTTCCATGCTTACATTTTTCTATTCTACAATTATGATCGCAATAATTATATCCATCTAAGTCACTATTAAAATCCTTACGTGGTGGGAGTTGTGTCTCATTAAATTTCTTTTTGCTATTTAACCATTGATATGGGAATATTCCTTTGCGTGTAAGTAACGACAATAAGTGAGGTGAAAAGAATTTTGATAAGATGGGGAAGCATTTAGCTAGTTGTTCTGGTGTTTTAGTTTGACCCTTCTTTTCATCACGTAAATTTTCAGCCATCTTAGCTAATCCAGGTAATGCAAATTTCGTACTATCAATGAATTGTAATTGACCTACTGAAAATGTAATATATTGTTCTGAATTATTTGCTATAGGAACTATTTTTTCATCTGTCACTTTCGCTATTTCTTGCATAAGATGATGGAAATCATAACCACTCCCATAACAAAATAGTACTGGAATTTTTATTGTTTCTGGATCAATTCGTAATTTGAGATTACATCCACTGTGAGTTGCTCCTCTAAACTTACCTGTTATATGATCATGATCTAACACCCTATTTTTTTCTTCATCTGGTAAATGCGTTTTGCAGTACATACATACCTTACAAGATTTGTGTTTTTCTTTTTGCTTATCATCTAACTTTCCTAAAATCATTGGTTTTTTTCCGTGACATTTCCTGTGTGAAGCTCCTATGTATTTCTTAGTTTCTGGATCAAACACCCGAATTTTATTGTACCCTGCTTTATGTAATTTTTCGTCACATGTCCAACACTTAGTTGCCATTTGATACTCTCGCCATAATTTTGGTGTCATTTTTTCGCATGGAAGTGGGTCACAAAGCTTATCTAAAATAACATCTAGATCTTCTTGAAGATTATATATTAAGTCCTTTATTACATTTTCTGATTCACGATTAATTACCGGTTTTTGAGTTTTTCCATCTGAACAATGTATTGTATATCCATATGAAACTGCTATTTGCTCTGCTACTTTTATAGTATTTCCTTCATTGTCTTTTTTCTCCACTTCGATCTCTTCACCTTCTAAATCCGCTTCGAACATATAAGGCTTCATCATCATATTTTTGATATAATTTGGTTTTACATAATTTTTACCTTCTTCCGGAAGAATTAATCGTTGAGGTGCTTTACTTGGACCTGGACATGTAGGAATATGCTTTTCTAATAAATCTAATCGACTATAAGGGAATCGTAAGCATTTTCGACAAAAGTATTTCTTTCCATGATGATTATTCCATTTATGCATTAATCGTGTAAAGTCTGTTATAAATACGTAGTGTGTTTTAAGTCCTTCTGGTATATCATTTTTGTTTTTTCGATCATTTAAATTCTCTTCACCTTCTGTTAAATATAATAAATCTATCATATGCTCTACTTGATAATTTCTTTCAGAGATATGTAATGGGTCTATATCTACTTTTATTTTTCCAAACACTTCTTTATACACAGGCCTAATACATTGATTGCATAGTTTGGATTAATTTCTTCGAATTTATCAATGTCATGAAGCGTTGCTGGAAAATTTATACCACTAAAATTGGCTATATTACCATAACGTCTAATCTTACTTATACGTTCAAGATGTGTAGGTTTTTGTCCTGTATTTAATGCATCTATTCTTGCGTGATGTATTGAAACACAATCTCCAAAGCATTCATTGTCATTGAAATTTTGTGGATTAATTAAGCCGAGCTGAGGTTTATTTAGTGTTTCATGAAGAGGTAAATAACTACTCCCACGCAATGGTCTGAATGCACTTATTTCGGGAAATACTTCTTCTGCTCGATCAAATGACCATCCAGATTCTTGTATTGCTTCATCCTCAATCTGGTCTATAATTTCGTTATATCCTTTTTCTATAACAGCTCCAATTCGATCTTCTCTTATAATTTCTACTGTTTCATGCTTGAAAGGAAAAGTATGGAATAAAGGTTCTGGATTTTCCGGTTTAATTTGTTTCATATTTGCATATAACACAATTCTTACCTTTAATCCACCTTTTAAAGCTAACTCTTTTTTTGTAAACATTGGAAATCTTTCCTTCGATTGATTCAAAGAAAGCTAATGGTTCACCTTCAGCAAAATATCCTTCGGGAACAAATGCATAGTAATCACAAACCTCACCTTCGTTTAAATTTTCTGCTTCTGATTTTCTATTACTATATGGATTTTTATTTTTTTCGAAATGGACGTCTGGATCCTCATCTGCCGTATCATATTCTGAAGAAACAGAGCTTCGATGTTCCACATCATCACTGGATTCACTATCCTCATCCGACGCCATTAAATCAAACCATTCTTCATCAGTTTTAGGTATATGCTTTAGTCTAATTTTTTTATTATTTTTTATTTCCGGTTTTGATAACCATTTTATTAATTCATCTATCGTTAAAATTGGTTTCTTTTTTTGTTCTCCTTGGGTATTAGAACTTGGGCCTGCTCTTATATCTGTACTATCATCAGTTAAAAGGTCGGGTGCCGGCGCGGTCGCCTCTCTCGGCTGGGTTGGCTGGTGCGTCGGTGGGTTTTCGTTAAATGATATGAGATCGCTCTCTGGGGCTGGTGGTGGGACTGGATCTGGGGTTGGATTTCCTACAGGGGGTGGTGCTGGGTTTTGCATCAAACGCAAAGCTGGTTGACATTGCCCCTTACGAAGATTTCCTAATAAATTCATATGTTTATTAAGATCTCTGGTCTTTCCTGTTAATATTGGACGAGCACATCCTGGACAATTGAGTACCATAGTAATATATATTTTAGTAAACCGTGTATTTTATTAATATAACCAGATCTTTTGTTTAATTTTAAATAATTATTCATTTATATAAATTTATTACTATCACAATGTATGGAGAGTATACTTGTAATTATATTCACAACTCTGGGGAAGTATGTGGGCGTGGATGTCGTCGTCCTGAAGGTTGTCATGAACACTGGAGAGCAAAAATACGTATAGCATGTAAAGTTTGCGGTAAGCCAACTTCTTCTGCACCGGGAACGTGTAAAAAACATGCTAAAGGGTCTTACGTTATGCAGTTCTATACTCGACAACTTCAAATTGAAAATCCTGAACTGGAGAGGGAAAAAGCCTTCCAGGTGGGGATAGATGCTTCACTATGTTTCGCATCAGACCTTCCAGGTGGGTCTATAACTAAGGCCAGTGACAAGGCAAAAAAAAAATACACCAAATGACGTGCTAGAAAAAAATATTTTTAATATCTGTCTTATTATTAGAAAGTTTATAGAATACTAAATAGATAACTAATGCTCCACTACGCTCCGCAACTGTTTCACATTCACCTAAAGGTTCATGCTCACAGTGACAGAAAGCTAAATGCTAACTAAACAGATAACTATGCTCCGCTACGCTCCGCACCAGTGTCGCACACACCCTTATGGGTATGCTCCACAGAAATAGAAAGCTAAATGGTATTCAAATCAGATATCAAAAAATACACCTCATGTGTCGTGGGTGACGACAGAGAAAAAAAAATACACCATTCTCTATAGATTAAAAAGTTATCCAGAACATAGTAAAAAGTCTGAAATCTATAGGAAATGACGAACAGAAAGCGAAAATACACCGATTTTGTCCTAAAAAGCCCACTAATGTAATACTTCTATACTATCTTTAGATGGTGCTCTAATAGGAATGTGACTTCCAGCAATTGCTCCAATAACTCGTGGAAAACCTTTTAATAGACAAAAACCATTGATAACTTTTTGCCATTCATTATTATTTGTTGGAAAGCTGAAATAAAAAACATTATAAATATTTTTTAAATAAAAAATAAATTAAAGAAAAAATTACTTGATTTTTTCTTTTACAAATACATTTATAATTAATTGAATAGTATTTCTAAAATGATAATGAAAAGTTGAAACACCAATACCAAATCGTTGTGCAATTGCACGAAATGATTCACCAGTTGCAAGAAACCACAAAGTTGCAGCCAATTTTAAATGCATTGATATTCTATGGTTTTCTGTTGTTTTAGGTGAAATTTCTCTTAAAATCCATTCAAAGGTATCTCTACCAAGTCGAAAATGCCTTCTAAATTCTTCATTTTGTCACTGCATACAAATATTTGTAAACCAAACTGTACTTTTTACTCTTTTTTCTCGTTTCTTTTTTTTTAAATTTACTTCCATTAAGGGTTTAAAATGTTTGAATAACTCCAGTTAAAATTTCGATTTCCTCATCACTTGAACTACTTGAGTTACTTGAGGAAGAAGAAGTTTCATATAAGGTATCTATTGTAAGTAAAAAAAAAGTTTGGTGGTTCGTCATAATGAAAACAATAATCTATAAAAAATATAAATGTCGCGAACAAGATTGGATTGATTTTTGGATTCGGCCAATCAGTTATCAATCTGGATTGAATCTGGATTGATCCAATCCAAATCCAAATTCGCATGTGAACACACCCAATGTTGCTTTGAATTTTTGTTCTAATCGCAAATTTAATATCAACTAACAAATTTTATTGTGGTGTTTAATACCACAGGTGTAATTTAAAATTTTTATAAAACTTTCCATTTGTTATTTTTGAAAATACGCGAACTATATTTAATTAAATTTATATCAACTTTCCGTAACATTCTTAAAAAAAGAATTACAAAAATGATATTCTTATTTCTTTTAAATTTTCAAAATAAATTATTTTTTTTATTAGTTTGCATCAAAAACTTGCACTCAAATTTAATTGGAAATGCTCGATCTATAAAAATTAAAAAATTCAAATTCAGTATTAATCTTTTAGCAAAAGCACTTGATGCAAATTAAAGATTTATCAGTTAAATTATGAAATTATTTCAAATTATTGGTTATTCAATAAATAAATAATAGCGATAAAATAAATAAATCATACTTTCAAAGAGATAATTTATACATAAAAAGATATATAAAATCAATATCTAATGTAAAATAATAATATACCATTTAGAATAGAGAAGTAATATTTGTTGAATGAAAACAGAAATTTGCAAGAAAAAATAAGAATTTCTTCATTGAAATATCTAATTACATGTAATAAAAAATTAAAACAAAAATGAATTTTATTATTAATTAAATGTCATATTCAAATATTCCGCAATTTTTCTTCGTTTAAAATCATCTGTTTTATATATAAAAAAATACATATTAATTAAATCATAATAAAATTTGTTATAGAATAAAATTTAAAAATATTTACTTTGATCTTCAATGTTTTCTTGCAATAATTCATTTAAAAAATGTTTTTTATTATTTTCTGTTACACTTGAATTACAGTTTAAAACAAAATTATTCTCTTGATTAGAACTATTTGAAAATTATTAAATATAGATAATTAGTGAAACCAACCAGTAAATTAATACTATATTAAATAATAATATAATTACTTGATATTCATTATATCAAAATTATCATTAGAGAGCAAATTATTGTTAGAAAATAGATCTAAAGAAATAAAATATATAAGAAATTATTATTTAATGAATTATTTTATTTTTAAAATCATCAAAATAATTAAATACCTGTAATTGTTGAGTTAATAGATTCTAACATAGAATTTAATGATCTGCTATAATATCTAGAATTAGGATGCTCATATCCTGGATTTTTCACAAATGGTTTTTTAGATTTAACCATTTCAAGTCGTTTTTTTTCAGCTTCATTAAATTCCAACCAAATATCACATTTATCTGGTTCATATTCTTTAATATATTCTTCAGAATCATAATTATCATAACATCTGAATTCTCCTGATAATCTATGAATTTCTAGTGTTGTTGGTCGTTGAGAAGGATCAGGATGCCAACATCTTTTCATTAAATTAGCCCAACATTCTGGTGTATCTTTTGTAATTTCCGGTCTTTTTCCATCTAAAATATCTGATATAAGTTTTGGTCCATGTTCTTGATCATGGAATGGTCTATGCCCTGATGTCAATTCCCACATAATCATTCCAAAACTATAAATATCTGAAGCATATGAATACGGTTGATCCCTAAATAATTCTGGAGCCGTGTATGGAATTATTCCATATATTTGTGATTTTTTTGAACCATTAGATGCTGGTTGGCTAAATCCCAAATCAGAAATAGCTATATTCCACCTCCATCGATCATCAACAAGAATATTGCCACTATGTAAATCTCGATGTATAATTTTCTTTTTATGAATTCGTTTAATTCCTTCAGTAATTCTATGTAAGTATCGAATTTTTTTCTTCCATGTAAATTCCTCAAAGTTTTTATATACAAAATGATGCAAGTCTCCATCTTGTGCGTAATCTAAAATAAAAGCATAATTCTTAGTTTGTGGATCCTGTGTTACTCCAAAGCATTTAATTATATTTCTTATATTTATATTTCCTGTATTTCGGTCAAACTGAAATGTATGTTTTAACTACATTTTTTCAAATGCAATAAAAAGGGAATATTAGAATTAAATAAAGTATAAATAAGTTAATTACTAATTCATCTGTTATTACCTCTTTTAAAAATTCAGAATCCACATTCTGTGAATTATTTAAGACTTTCAAAACAACTTCAGTTTCTAACCGACGAATATTACCATCGTACCTTATACCATCATGCCTTTTTCCAAGTTGCTTTATAAATTTGGCTAAAACCACCTTTCCCAATATATTTTATATTTTTAAACTCATCATATGGAACCCATTCTAGAAATCTATTTACGCTTGTATTTTTTGATGACTGTGATTTTTTTATGAAATTATCAATGTTTTTATTGCCACTGTTAACAACGAGATATTCCTTTTCCAGTATAAAACATCGTTTACATAATTGCATGCTATTAATTAATTTTCTTTTGCATTTTAAGCAACTAATCTTTTCATTAGAACCATCAAGTTTTCTGTATTTGAAACGATCCATTTTTTTTTAAATAATAGAAAAATTTAGGAAAACGAATTGTGAAAATCTATTTAAATAAATATGTATATACAATCATAGAACATTTAGAAAGTTCTAAGAATTTCTGTCATACCATAATTACCTTTCTAGAATTCTTTTGGAGAACATACATATAACATGATTTTGAATTCTTTGAGTATTTATAATAGGCCAGTTTTAATAAGAGTTTTTTTATTTTTGATCCATTTTATTTGTAAAAATGAATAATATTCAGTATGACGATAAACTGTACGGTACGAAAATGCTATCTTGTACTGTACGAATAGAAGTTAGGTGATCTGTACGATTTATTTGTGGCTTGTACGGTTGATTAACTACTATCACGTGATATTTTCATTCATACCACGAAACGATCAGAACATAAAAAAGTAAAAATATTGTCCAGCACTCGCCACTTCATGTGTCAGTACAAGAGTATAAATTAGTCACGGGTTAGGGTTTATTAAATAAATGACTGTATGAATTTTGTGCAAAATTTATGTAAAATCGTACAGTACAAAATAGCGTTTCGTACCGTACAGTTTATCTGTATACTCAATAATATTTAACCGATGGAAAAATTCGAACGATTTTTTTTTCTAGAAATGTGTGTGTAGTTCGGGGATAATGAGATGGTTATTCTATGTCGAATTTCCATAAAGATTAATTCTTATTTTTTTTGCTTTGTTTTCTTTATTATAACCTTTCCAATTTTTGTATTTGCATATTGCATATTTTATATATTTTATAAGAGATACACATGCTATATATGGAATTTGATGTATAACGAAATCTGATAAAGGATAATAAAATAACGGAATTTCATATATATTATGTACCGTTCATCGCCACACCATAACACATGAAAGCTGTAATTCAAATTAAGAATTAATTAAACTATAAAGAAATCAAAATTTACCAGATAAGGGAAATAGGAAAAGAACGATTGGATTAATTGAGGATATAGGGATAAAGTTCTTTGATTCGGAGAAATAAATAATAAATAAAAAATGTTATTGATTGTTGTTATTTCAAGAAAAAGGAATAACAAAAAAAAAAACAAAAGTGATAGAGAAAGAAATTTTTTTTTCTTTTCTTTTTAGTAATGTATTGAATTAAAAATATAAGAGATATATATACGTTGTTAACATTTGAATTTTTTTTATAAATATCATGATCCTTTCCTTCATTCAACAATCGTAGTAAAGAAATTTGGTTTCTTTCAAATAATAGTAATAATAATTATTATTATTTGATATTTTATTTTCTTTAACGAAATAATAATTGCATGTTTACAGTTATAACCACGTGGAAAAAATTTTTTCCAACCAATTATGATGCATTGCATTCTTCTGTATTTTGTTATTTTACCCATCAATACGTTAAACTTCATGTTTTTTACTATAATATAAATTAAAGACGCAAATTAATTTAATTACTAGAACAATGTGGCGAAGAAAATATATTTGTGTCAAGGGACGAATAATGTGGTGAAAAACGATAAGGTACGAATAATGTGATAGAAAATGACAAGGGACGAATAATGGGGTAGAAAACGATAAGGGACGAATAATGTGGTAAGGGACACGAATAATTTGACGAGACAAATGATATAGTAATATGGTAAGGGACGTAAAGGGAGAGAGACGAATAACATTTTTTTAACAAGGATAATTCTATCATTATAAACAAGGTAAATATGTCTTTAATGGTAATATGTGTTAACAGGTTTAATCGCGTGTTTCAAAAGAAGATATATTAAGAAACTTATGCGTTACTAAATATCGAATCATTTAATTAATTAATTAATCATTTGATTCTTTAGTTAATTATCACGCAGGTTTGTTTTACTTTTTTGGGTAAATAATTAAAAAAGAAAATATTTTCTTTCTTTTTAATCGCGTAAATTAAATAATAACAAATAATATAATAAACCAATAGCGTTACTAATAAATTTTAATTTTAACAATTTTAACCAACCTTATCAATCAATTATTTCTTTATTTCTTTATACATATTACAGTAATAGTTTCTTTCTTACTTTCGTTTCATTAAATTCTACAGTATTAATGATATTAATTATTTATGTTATTAATTGTTTAATAATCTCTCTATCGATCAAAGAAATAACAAAACGCGTCGTTGTCCTGATAAAATGTTTCGAAGAATGACGTATAACGTATCTTAAACATAAACAAACCAAAATAGTAATTGCATGGTAGTATAACATAATTAGCATTTCATATAAACAACGAACTAGAAACTATATCATTAAGCTATAATTACACATTAGTACTACCACAATGTTACAATATATTTTGAAGATTTTCCAATGATGTAGTTGCATTTAGTTCAAGTTTGGTTCATGTTTATATTTTTTTTTATGAAATGAAAAACGAACAATTAAAGATATTAGTATTTAGTATTTTTGAACACTTTAGTCTTTCAAAGCCGTCTATTATAATGAAGTCAAAAAAAAATTGTCATATTATAATTCGTTACCATTCATATCATTATAGCGTACGTCAAATGAATAAAAATTTTTGTTTACGTAATCTAAAAAAACTTCGAGAATCTAAAAATAAAAATTTTGTATCACTTACCTATATATGCGCGTTATACCAAATATTATTTAACTATTACTGAACTAAAGATGAAGAATATTAAATTTTAATGAAATAAAGCATCTATATATATAAAAATGGAAATCTACATATAGACAAATATAATGTTTACACCACTATCATCATTGTTCGTTTACTCTGGAATCTTTTTTCCACCTGGCCAATCTATAACCACGTTTAAGTAATTTTTTTTTATTAGATGAATATTTTCTCTGTACATTCTGTATATTTATTTATTTACATTTCTTGTTTTAAAATTTCAGACGACCAGAAATTTGGATTTACTGGAGGAGATAACAAAAAAGGGATGACAAAAAAAAATATACTATTATTCCAAATGTTTTTTCATCAAGGTTTTTTCCATTTCCATTTTCAAATATCACGAAGATAGTCGGATTGATGCATTGCAGTTTTAATAATTAATAAATCTGTAATATGATAACAATTCTGCAATTTTTTTTTGAATGATGAATTACTTCTAAAACAAGTGAAGATGAACGCTGTCGTGAAGGTTGCAATTCAAACATTAAAATTCTCATAAGATAATGTGATGGTGATATTTGTGATTCCGCCATTGGAGAAACTGAAATAAGAGATATAGGTGTCGTGGAAGAGGAAGAAAGAAGAAAGAGATGTAAGTCTCCTTTTAATGCATGGTATAAAAGCAATCAAAAGTCTGAACTAAAATGTATGCTTCAATTTTAAATGCAATAATAATAATTAAACGCAAATTGCTGTTACATATTTGAATTATTCAAACAATTTCACTTTTCGACCGCTTGACTGAAACTACCTTGACCAATTTTCTTTACATCTATAAATTCAAAAAGTTCGTAATCCGTTGCTGAAATTATTGATGCATGGAAAACATCAACTAACTGTGGTTTAACAATAATTTTTCTTTTTTTACAGTATTTTTTTTTCACAAGAGTTTTATTGTTTTTATTGTTTTGGTCCATTTATAGATTAGATAAAAACGGTGATTATATTTTTAAAATTGATAATTTTCTATTCATGTGTAACTTCGAGAAACGCATTAAGAAAACAAATTGGATAGTCTACAAATCGATAAATAAATGACTGTTATATATTCAGTAAACGTTTCTTGGGAAAAATAGATTTAAAACTTCGACATTGTTAAATCACACCACCATAATAACCAAATAGTTGGATTTTGTGATCTTGCGATTTGATTGGTTAAAAAACAAAAATTCAAAATTCAAAGCAACATTTTTTTTACTTGTATCTTCCAATTTTGATTATGATATCACCTTTCATATTTTTAACACTAACACTAAATTTAATATCAACTAACAAATTTTATTGTTGTGTTTAATACCACAGATGTGATTTAAAATTTTTATAAAATTTTCCATTTGTTATTTTGAAAATACAAAAAATTCAAATTCAGTATTAATCTTTTAGCAAAAGCACTTGATGCAAATTAAAGATTTATCAGTTAAATTATGAAATTATTTCAAATTATTGGTTATTCAATAAATAAATAATAGTGATAAAATAAATAAATCATACATTCAAAGAGATAAGTTATACATAAAAAGATATATAAAATAAATATCTAATGTAAAATAATAATATACCATTTAGAATAGAGAAGTAATATTTGTTGAATGAAAACAGAAATTTGCAAGAAAAAATAAGAATTTCTTCATTTGAAATATCTAATTACATGTAATAAAAAATTAAAACAGAAATGAATTTTATTATTAATTAAATGTCATTCTCTGCAAACATTCAAATATTCCGCAATTTTTCTTCGTTTAAAATCATCTGTTTTATATATAAAAATACATATTAATTAAATCATAATAAAATTTGTTATAGAATAAAATTTAAAAATATTTACTTTGATCTTCAATGTTTTCTTGCAATAATTCATTTAAAAAATGTTTTTTAATATTTTCTGTTACACTTGAATTACAGTTTGAAACAAAATTATTCTCTTGATTAGAACTATTTGAAAATTATTAAATATAAATAATTAGTGAAACCAATCAGTAAATTAATACTATATTAAGTAATAATATAATTCTTACTTGATATTCATTATATCAAAATTATCATTAGAGAGCAAATTATTGTTAGAAAATAGATCTATAGAAATAGAATATATAAGAAATTATTATTTAATGAATTATTTTATTTTTAAATCATCAAAATAATTAAATACCTGTAATTGTTGAGTTAATGGATTCTAACATAGAATTTAATGATCTGCTATAATATCTAGAATTAGGATGCTCATATCCTGGATTTTTCATAAATGGTTTTTTAGATTTAACCATTTCAAGTCGTTTTTTATCGGCTTTATTAAATTCTAGCCAAATATCACATTTATCTGGTTCAGATTTTTTAATATATTCTTCAGAACGAAGATAATTACTACAATAAAATTGAAATTCTTCTGATAATTCATAAATTTCTTGTATTGTTGGTCGTTGAGAAGGATCAGGATGCCAACATCTTTTCATTAAATTTGCCCAAAATTTTGGCGTATCTTCTGTAATTTCTGGTCTTTTCCCATCTAAAATATCTAATATAAGTTTTGGTCCATGTTCCTGATCATGAAATGGTCTATGTCCTGATGTCAATTCCCACATAATCATTCCTATACTATAAATATCCGAAGCATATGAATATGGTTGATCCCTAAATAATTCTGGAGCCATGTATGGAATTATTCCATATATTTGTGATTTTCTTGAACCATTAGATGCTGGTTGGCTAAATCCCAAATCAGAAATAGCTATACTCCGTACCCATGGATTATCAACAAGAACAAGAATATTGCCACTATGTAAATCTCGATGTATAATTTTCTTTTTATGAATTTCTTGAATTCCTTCAATAATTCCACGTAAGTATCGAATTTTTTTATCCCATGTAAATTCTTTAAAGTTTTTATGTACAAAATGATGCAAGTCTCCATCTCGTGCGTAATCTAAAATAAAAGCATAATTCTTAGTTTGTGGATCCTGTGTTACTCCAAAGCATTTAATTATATTTCCTCCATCATTTATATCAGACTGATATCGGTCAAACTGAAATGTAAGTTTTAACTACATTTTTCAAATGCAATAAAAGGGAATATTTGAATTAAATAAAGTATAAACAAGTTAATTACTAATTCATCTGTTATTACCTCTTTTAAAAATTCAGAATCCACATTCTGTGAATTATTTAAGACTTTCAAAACAACTTCAGTTTCAAACCGACGAATATTACCATCGTACTCTATACCATCATGCCTTTTCCAAGTTGCTTTATAAATTTGGCTAAAACCACCTTTCCCAATATATTTTATATTTTTAAACTCATCATATGGAACCCATTCTAGAAATCTATCTACGCTTGTATTTTTTGATGACTGTGATTTTTTTATGAAATTATCAATGTTTTTATTGCCACTGTTAACAACGAAATATTCCTTTTCCAGTATAAAACATCGAACACATAATTGCATACTATTAATTTTTTTTCTTTTGCATTTTAAGCAGCTGATATTTTTATTAGAACCATCAAGTTTTCTGGATTTGAAACGATCCATTTTTTTTAAATAATAGAAAAATTTAGGAAAACAAATTGTGAAAATCTATTTAAATAAATATGTATACAGTATACAATCATAGAACATTTAGAAAGTTCTAAGAATTTCTGTCATACCATAATTACCTTTCTAGAATTCTTTTGGAGAACATACATATAAGATGATTTTGAATTCTTTGAGTATTTATAATAGGCCAGTTTTAATAAGAGTTTTTTTGTTTTTGATCCATTTTATTTGTAAAAATGAATAATATTTAACCGATGGAAAAATTCGAACGATTTTTTTTTCTAGAAATATGTGTGTAGTTCGGGGATAATGAGATGGTTATTCTATGTCGAATTTCCATAAAGATTAATTCTTATTTTGCTTTGTTTTCTTTATTACGTATAACCTTTCCAATTTTTGTATTTGCATATTGCATATTTTATATATTTTATAAGAGAAAATATCAAGCTATATATGGAATTTGATGTATAACGAAATCTGATAAAGGATAATAAAATAACGGAATTTCATATATATTATGTACCGTTCATCGCCACACCATAACACATGAAAGCTGTAATTCAAATTAAGAATTAATTAAACTATAAAGAAATCAAAATTTACCAGATAAGGGAAATAGGAAAAGAACGATTGGTTTAATTGAGGATATAGGGATAAAGTTCTTTGATTCGGAGAAATAAATAATAAATAAAAAATGTTATTGATTGTTGTTATTTCAAGAAAAAGGAATAACAAAAAAAAAAACAAAAGTGATAGAGAAAGAAATTTTTTTTTCTTTTCTTTTTAGTAATGTATTGAATTAAAAATATAAGAGATATATATACGTTGTTAACATTTGAATTTTTTTTATAAATATCATGATCCTTTCCTTCATTCAACAATCGTAGTAAAGAAATTTGGTTTCTTTCAAATAATAGTAATAATAATNGCTATATATGGAATTTGATGTATAACGAAATCTGATAAAGGATAATAAAATAACGGAATTTCATATATATTATGTACCGTTCATCGCCACACCATAACACATGAAAGCTGTAATTCAAATTAAGAATTAATTAAACTATAAAGAAATCAAAATTTACCAGATAAGGGAAATAGGAAAAGAACGATTGGTTTAATTGAGGATATAGGGATAAAGTTCTTTGATTCGGAGAAATAAATAATAAATAAAAAATGTTATTGATTGTTGTTATTTCAAGAAAAAGGAATAACAAAAAAAAAAACAAAAGTGATAGAGAAAGAAATTTTTTTTTCTTTTCTTTTTAGTAATGTATTGAATTAAAAATATAAGAGATATATATACGTTGTTAACATTTGAATTTTTTTTATAAATATCATGATCCTTTCCTTCATTCAACAATCGTAGTAAAGAAATTTGGTTTCTTTCAAATAATAGTAATAATAATAATTATTATTTGATATTCGATTTTCTTTAACGAAATAATAATTGCATGTTTACATAGTTACAAAGTTATAACCACGTGGAAAAAATTTTTTCCAACCAATTATGATGCGTTGCATTCTTCTGTATTTTGTTATTTTACCCATCAATACGTTAAACTTCATGTTTTTTACTATGATATAAATTAAAGACGCAAATTAATTTAATTACTAGAACAATGTGGCGAAGAAAATATATTTGTGGCAAGGGACGAATAATGTGGTGAAAAACGATAAGGTACGAATAATGTGATAGAAAATGACAAGGGACGAATAATGGGGTAGAAAGCGATAAGGGACGAATAATGTGGTAAGGGACACGAATAATTTGACGAGACAAATGATATAGTAATATGGTAAGGGACGAATAAAATGGTAAAGGGAGAGAGACGAATAATAATGAAACAAGTAAGATTACATTTTTTTAATAAGGATAATTCTGTCATTATAAACAAGGTAAATATGTCTTTAATGGTAATATGTGTTAACAGGTTTAATCGCGTGTTTCAAAAGAAGATATATTAAGAAACTTATGCGTTACTAAATATCGAATCATTTAATTAATTAATCATTTGATTCTTTAGTTAATTATCACGCAGGTTTGTTTTACATTTTTGGGTAAATAATTAAAAAAGAAAATATTTTCTTTCTTTTTAATCGCGTAAATTAAATAATAACAAATAATATAATAAACCAATAGCGTTACTAATAAATTTTAATTTTAAAACCTTATCAATCAATTATTTCTTTATACATATTACAGTAATAATTTCTTTCTTACTTTCGTTTCATTAAATTCTACAGTATTAATGATATTAATTATTTATGTTATTAATTGTTTAATAATCTCTCTATCGATCAAAGAAATAACAAAACGCGTCGTTGTCCTGATAAAAATGTTTCGAAGAATGACGTATAACGTATCCTAAACATAAACGAACCAAAATAGTAATAGCGTGGTAGTATAACATAATTAACATTTCATATAAACAACGAACTCCACCATCAGAAATTATATTATTAAGCTATAATTACACAATATATTAGTACCCCGCAAACTATAAATTTACACAATGTTACAATATTACATATATTTCGAAGATCATTGAGTATCGGTAAAAGGTTTCTTCATTGTATTTTAATTTATACATTATTTATTTTAGTATTAAATTTTATTATCATAATTTAATTTAGTTGTGCTACTATTAGTTGTTAACTTTAACAAGGATTTTTTCTAACACAGAAAACAAGGATTTTTAACACAAAGATTAAATTTAACGAGAGAGAGAGAGATTTAACAACAAAGAAATTTCAAGATCCTTATTCTGCCCCGCCTACTCTTTATATTCGTTACACACTCATTACGCTAAATCATTTACACACTCATTACTCTCTCACTCATTAATATTTTAAAATATTGACAGTAAATAAAGAATTTAGTTATTTATGTTTTATGTTAACAACAATAAAAATAATGACATGCATTTTTTTAATTATCAATAATTCAAAAATTGTTAAAATATAGTTTCCTGTATACAATATGAAATATTGATTATTTTGTCACTACGCTTATAATTGGTATAAATTGGTATAGTAACGTTTAGTGTAGATGGAATGTAAATGTAATCTAATGTTATCCAATAGTAATATAATAATAGTAGTTTGTGATGTAGAATTTAGAATTTGAAGAAACATACGGTCTATAATAATATATGAATATATGTATGTACGTAAATTTCAATTAACATAGCGTCGTAATTAATTATAAAATACTCTATCGAGCATCAATGTTATTGTTGTTTTTTGCTAACAACCATTCTTTCGTATTTAGTTGCATTTGGTTCATGATGATTGGTTCGTGATTACATTTTTTTTTGAGATGAAAAAAACGAACAATTAATGATAATATATTTTTATACACTTTAGTTTTCCAAAGTCGTCTATCATAATGAAGTCAAAAAAAAAAAAAAAATTGTCATCCCACTTTTTAGGCGTGTCAAAATTGAAAATCAGAAAAAAAAATTCTTTTGTTTGTATAATCTAAAAAAAAAAAAAATTGTCATCCCACTTTTTAGGCGTGTCAAAATTGAAAATCAGAAAAAAAAATTCTTTTGTTTGTATAATCTAAAAAAAAAAAAAAAATTGTCATCCCACTTTTTTGGCGTGTCAAAATTGAAAATCAGAAAAAAAAAATTCTTTTGTTTGTATAATCTAAAAAAAAAATAAATCTTAACTTTAAAAATTCTAAAAAAAAATTCTTTAAAAAATTTTGTATAACTTATTGACATCTGATAATATGGGATATGTATATACGTTACATCAAATATTTATTTAAATGTATTACAAATTATTATAATGTAACTATGTATCGTTATTACTGAACTAAAGATGAAGAAGAAGAAAAAAAGATTTTAATGGTATCAAAGCATTTACATTTATCCACATATAAAAATAGAAATCTATAGAAAACAAATATAAACAGTATTTCAAAAAAATAAAACTGGAATAATGTTTACCCCACTATCATCATTGTTTGTTTACCCTTTTTCGGAATCGTTTTTCCACATGGTAAAAACTATAACCTTCATTAAGTAATAACACCCTCCCATTAGATGTATATTTCTCTGCACATTCTATATATATTTATATTATTTATTTATTTATTTATTTACATTTTTGTTTTGGAAATTTCGCTCTGGAGATTTGTCGGAGGAGATAATAAAAAAAAAGGATTGACAAAAAAAATTAGAGGATAGGGGTGAGGGAGAGGAATATAGGAATATAGAGGAATAACAGGTAATAACAGGTAATAACAGGTAATAACAAGTAATAACAGGCAAGGAATAATAAATAATAAATGGTTAATGTGAAATAAAAATCGTATCAATAAACTTTTTAAAATTCATTATATATATCATGCACACAATCACGCTACACTTAATTCATATTACATGTAATACATGTAATACAGGATGAGAACAAATAATTTATTTTCCGTGTTGCACTCTAGCTATCACTTAACCTAAAGGGTCCCAAAGGGTTTTTTTTTGTCGTCCATCATTTAAACATTATTATTATTATGAATTATGATTATAATACAGTATATTTTTATTTTTATTTTTATTTTTTTGTATATTTTTATTTTGTATCAGGATTTTATTAATAAATCTGATTTAATTTGAATTTCGATTTCGATTTCAAACATCGTTTATTCCATTCATTCCTTTCAATTAGCCTTCGATTAAAATGTGAATACAAAAAATGTAAAAAGAAAAGAAAAAGAAGAAGTAAGAAGTAATAGTATTTATTATTTGAAACTGTATACACGTGTAGTTTTGAATTAAGTATGGTTAGTTTTGCAGAAATTATATTATGTAATTTGATTAATTGAGTTAAACCAACTTTCTTATATTTCCTTTTATGTCAAACAGGTCCAAAAACAAGGTAATTTTATCTAATTAGTCTATTAAGTAACGTTTTAGTGTTTGTGTGTTATCGTAACGTGTGTTATGTGTAACGAGCAACGATTGATATTAAAATGTACGTTTAATTAACACGCATTTTATTAATTAATTAATTAATTAATTAAATCAACGGTTTTTATTAAATTATTTTGTTAGCATTATTTATTTATTTTTATTTATTTTTATTTATTTATTTATGTTTATTTATTTATTTATTTAGTAACAAATGTATTTTATAATTTTATAATTTTAATAATACATTTAAACTATACAAAGAGGTTTCTAATTGGATCTTTGAATAGGAAAAAAAAAGAATGAAATAAAAATATTTTTGGATACGCGCGTATATTTTTTCCCGCTTCATTATTATTATCAAATATTATCACAATTTCACCACCGTCATCATCACCATCAACTCTTCATTCACTTTTACCAATACTGTACTCATTATTCGGCATGACTATTATCATAACATAATAAAATAATAATAATAATAATAATAATTAATTAATTAATCAACATCGTCATCTCATCTGCATCATTATTATTTACATTATATTTATATTCATTCTATGCTCCTTATTATATTTTGAAAATATATATAACTGCCTTCTCTCCTTCCCTTTTTTTTTTCCTCATCCAAATTTGCGCTATTAAATTTTCTTTGCTCTGTGAGCAATAACAACGAATTTTTTCTTTATTTTTTTTTTTTCCTTCAATCAAAATACAAATATACAACAACATTTATAAATATCAAAATATTTATAAATTATATAACATACATATATAAATTCTTTTTTTTTGCATCTAAACAACAACACAGCTTTCTCCCATTATCAGAATCATTAAAAAAAAATGTCTAGTTATAACAACAACAATGAAAATATCGTTTCTACTGATATCTCTTCTCCCATCACTGATAACAACAACAACATGTCAGAATTAAAATCACCAAAATCNATACAAAGAGGTTTCTAATTGGATCTTTGAATAGGAAAAAAAAAGAATGAAATAAAAATATTTTTGGATACGCGCGTATATTTTTTCCCGCTTCATTATTATTATCAAATATTATCACAATTTCACCACCGTCATCATCACCATCAACTCTTCATTCACTTTTACCAATACTGTACTCATTATTCGGCATGACTATTATCATAACATAATAAAATAATAATAATAATAATAATAATTAATTAATTAATCAACATCGTCATCTCATCTGCATCATTATTATTTACATTATATTTATATTCATTCTATGCTCCTTATTATATTTTGAAAATATATATAACTGCCTTCTCTCCTTCCCTTTTTTTTTTCCTCATCCAAATTTGCGCTATTAAATTTTCTTTGCTCTGTGAGCAATAACAACGAATTTTTTCTTTATTTTTTTTTTTTCCTTCAATCAAAATACAAATATACAACAACATTTATAAATATCAAAATATTTATAAATTATATAACATACATATATAAATTCTTTTTTTTTGCATCTAAACAACAACACAGCTTTCTCCCATTATCAGAATCATTAAAAAAAAATGTCTAGTTATAACAACAACAATGAAAATATCGTTTCTACTGATATCTCTTCTCCCATCACTGATAACAACAACAACATGTCAGAATTAAAATCACCAAAATCGTTAACTCCTTTAATAGAACAAAAACTTCGTAATATCGCTCCTGCTCCTCAAAATAAATCTGAATATGATGTTTATCATATTCCAAAAGGTTATGAAGTTTTACTTGTACCTAAAACTTCTTCCCCTTCCACCCCTTCTTCTTCTTCTTCTACCGATTCAGTTTCCCCAAATTCTTCTCCCATAAATGCCATTCCTCTTTCTCCTGCTTCTTCAGTATCCAGTTGCAAATCTACCAAAAGTTGTTCATCATCACCTTCTTCAAATAGTTCTTGGCGTAAACGTAAAAATAATGGTCATATCCCTCGCCCCAAGAATTGTTTCATGGCCTACCGTGAACAAATTCAACATAAAGTTCTTGAAGAAAATCCTGGAATGAATAATAAACTTGTTTCAGTTATTGCAGCAAAAATGTGGAACGAAGAATCAGAAGAAACCAAACAATACTGGAGAGAACGTGCCCAACAATTAAAGCTTGAACATATGATTAAATATCCTGACTATAAATTTGCTCCTAAAAAGAAGCAATCAAAAAATAGTCACAATAATAATAATAATAATAAATTAGTTAATAATAATAATAGTAAAGTAATTAAGAAATCAGATTCAAAGATTTTAACTGAAGAACTTGCCAAAAATATTTTGAATAATAATAGTAATATTGTTTTTAATGATCCCGAAGATATTACTGCTGCTTTCAATAATCGTACTCCACCTCTTCTTTGGAGTCATTATCGTTCTACATCTACTGATTCAATCAGTTCATGGGCAAGTGATTCGTCCGCTCCTTCAACTCCTCCTTACATTGAATTAAATTCACCTTCCCTTCTTCCAACTACTACCTGTCCTTCATTTAAAACTCCTAATTATCAAAATAATTATCTTCATCCTCATGATTTTCTTGAATGTTCTTCATCTCCTTTACATTACACCACCACCGCCGCCACCAACAACACTACAACTGGTGGTGATGAGTGGAATAAAATTATTTCATCTTTTGAAGATAATTTCCTTGATACTTTACTTCCTGCCATGGAATTCGATCAAAGTATGCAAATTGATGATTCTACCACTACCGTCACTTCAGATAATGGTAATTATTATTTGAATGAAGATGATGATTTAGAATATAATGAATTTAATGAAGGATTCTTCAATGATCCTTCTTCACAACTTTTAAATCCTTTTGTTCTACCTTCTGGACAAAATCCTATTCTTCACCCTCATCAATTTCAACAAGAATTTCATCAACAATCACTTTATTAGTTACTATTATTATTTGCTACTATTATTATTGTTATTACTGGATCGCTGAGCGTATAACAGTATTATATTCGTTGGTTTTTGCCTATGTAAAGAAAGCGAAGCGCATATTTTGGATTATTTTATTTTATTTTATTTTATTTTATAGACATTTGCATTTTTTTTTTCTCTCACACGTATATAAACAAATTTTTTTTTACAAACATTCAAACAATTTTCTCATTTACATGTAAACATTTCATTCACTCTTTTGTATTTTAACTACATAACTATAGATTATACATATTAACATAGACTTTTCATATATATATATATATCATACACTCATTTGCATATATTCATTCATTTGCATATATTTTTTTTTTCATTTCTTTCTCATCTCTCTCTCCCTCTCCCTCCCTCCCTCTCTTACATCATTTCCGAAATTCCATCTCCATCTCTTATATATTTTGTTTTTTTTGTAAGTAGCAATATAGAGTTTTTTGTTTATTACATACACATATTTCATCATCATTACACATATTATATATATTTGCATTTGTATTAAAAATTGCATTTTCATTTTTTTTTCTAGCATTTTTTTCATTTTTTATTTTTTCATTTTATTTTTTATTTATATTAAAAAAAAAAAAAGCAAAAGTGATAAAAAATCATAATAAAGTAACTGATCGAGTATTTAAAAAAATTAATTGTGTGCAAAGTTTATATTACATATATTTATTACGTGCGTGCATTGTTGACAGTTGTATATTAAAAAAAAAACAAAAAAAAAAAGGACATTTCATATATCATAACATTTTTTTTTTCTTCAAGGACATTTTTTTATTATTTTTTATTTTTATTTTAGTAAACAGAATAGATTCTTTTTTTTTTATTTTCCATTTCTGACATGATAGTTGTTGTTCAAAAAATATTTACATTTTTCAAATTATGTACAAAAAAATATAGACATTTTTTTTTCTTTATCAAAAAAATACAATTCCACCTCACCATCATTACCATCAAAACATACATAGACATAAATATATATGTACAAGCACACATTTTTACTTCTGCTAACAAAACTGAAAAACATTTAAAAAAAAAAAAAGCAAAAGTGATAAAAAATCATAATAAAGTAACTGATCGAGTATTTAAAAAAATTAATTGTGTGCAAAGTTTATATTACATATATTTATTACGTGCGTGCATTGTTGACAGTTGTATATTAAAAAAAAAATGAACGAATAAATTAACACTGAATTTAAAATAAGTCGTGATCCGTCATTACTTTAAAGTTCAAATCTATCTTTTTTTTCAAATCATGTTCTTTAAATCTGCGATACTAATTCAGTAATTTTCCCACTAGCATTATGTATGATTTAGTAATTTTAATTTAGTGCCGATCGCTTACGTAATAAATAATATGATGGATTATATGTTACACGTGCATTTAAAATTTCAGCGGTTTGATGTCTTTAGACTGCGCTGCGCGCACCATAGTTATAAAATAAATGATACACAAGTAAATAAGTTATAAAATATATCTAATGTAAAACAACAGAAATTTGTAAGAAAAAATTGAAATTTTTCTTTAGAATTTTCTACTAAACTTGAATTACAGTTTGGATGTTCAAAATTATTCTCTTGATTAGAACTATTTTAAAATTATTAAATATAAATAATTAGTGGTTACTGTTATATTAATAGCTATATTAAATGATATAATGATATTATAATTCTTACTTGATATTCTTTATATCAAGGGAATAGATCTATAGAAATCATATATATATATATTGTTTAATGAATAATATCATTTTAAAAATCATTAAATAATTAAATACCTATAGTTGTTGAATTTAATGATCTACTATAGTATCTAGAATTAGGATACTCATATCCCGGATTTTTTACAAATGGTTTTTTGAATTCAATCATGTCAAGTCGTTTTTTTTTAGCTTCTTGACGCTCTGAAAAATAACTTCCATTAATAATAAGTGTAAATAAAACGCTAGCACCAGGTGGAGGTAGATTGGGAAAACCTTTTAGTGAGAATGATAGTTTACAAATTTCTTGTATTGTTGGTCGTTGAAAAGGATCAGGATGCCAACATCTTTTCATTAAATTTGCCCAACATTTTGGCGTATCTTCTGTAATTTCTGGTCTTTTCCCATCTAAAATATCTAATATAAGTTTTGGTCCATGTTCTTGATCATGAAATGGTCTATACCCAGACGTCAATTGCCACATGATCATTCCTAAACTATAAATATCTGATGCATATGAATATGGTTTATTTTTAAAAAGCTCTGGAGCCATATATGGAATAACTCCATATTTTTGAGATTTTCTTGAAAGATTGAATCAATATTTGCTGGTTGACTAAATCCCAAATCAGAAACAATTGCAAGATCATTTGGATCATTTCGTGAACGAATAACTAAACGATCAACAAGAATATTACCACTACGTAAATTTCGATGTATAATTTTCTTTTCATGAATCCAAAAACAATATCATTTAAATATTGAATTTTTTTATTCCATGTAAATTCTTTAAAGTTTTTATCTATAAAATGATGTAAGTCTCCAAATTGTGCAAATTTAATTCTTAGTTTGTGGATCTTGTGTTACTCCAAAGCATTTAATTATTCGACCTATTTTATTAGAATGTTCAAACTGAAATGTACATTTTTTCAAATGCAATCAAAGGGAACATTGAATTAAAAATAAAATATAATTAATTTAATCGTAAATTCATAAAAAATTATTACCTTTTTTAAAAATTTCGTATCCACATTCTGGGAATTATTTAGGACTTTCAAAACGATTTCAGTTTCTGACCGACGAATGGTACCATCATCACTTATACCATTGTTCTTTTCCCAAGTTGCTTTGTAAATTTGGCTAAAACCGCCTTTCCCAATATATTCTATATTTTTAAATTCTTCATATGGAACCCATTCTAGAAATTTGTTACCTATGCTTCTATTTTTTTGTTTTTTTGATGAAATCATCAATGTTTTTATTACCACTGTTAACAGAACATCGTCTACATAATTGCATATTATTAATTCTTTTCTTTCTGCATTTTAAACAGCTGAACTTTTTATCAGAGCCAAAATTTCTGATAATGAATTCTTTATCCATTTTTTTTTCAAATAATAGAAAAATTCGACTTAATTTTAGGAAAAAGAATTGTAAAAAATCTTTAAGTATATAACACAATAATAGAACATTGAGAAAGTTCCAGTCATACAATAATTACCTTTCTAGAATTCTTTTATTTTTTTTTTCTAAAATAATACAAAATAAAATAAAACTCCGCGATGATTCCATATTTGAATAATAATTCAGAATCGAAAAAAGATTATACCGAATCAAATTGGGAGATCGCATTTAAAATCCTTTTTATTACTGGCATTTTTATCGAGAAATGTATTTTTTTGTCAATTTAATTTTGGGGGTAATTTTTCTTCTTTTTTTTTTGTCATATTTAGAGCATTTATAACATATAAATTTTAGTAAGAAATTCAATTTTATAAGAAAATGAATAATTTTAATAGATAAAATGTGAGGTGAACAATGAGTTAATAGAACATTGAATGCACATTAAATATATTTATTGCGTGTATGCATTGTTGACAGTAATATAAAAAAAAAAGAATTATGATTTTTTTCTTTTTGCGAACTATGTTTTAATAAATTTAACGATTTCTATAAATTATAGTTTCTGAATTTTGATTGAATGACACGATCCTTTTATGATTGCATGACATCATTTAGCAAAGGGCACTTATTTTAAATTCAGTTTGTCAGTCAATTATCACTATAGATTTATTTAATAATAATTATAAAATAGTAATCATATAATCAAAGAGATAAGTTATGCATAAAAAGATACATAAAACTAATAAGTAGTCATAAAATGTGAAAATGTAAAATAACAATATAACATATAGAATGGAGATATAATATTTGTTGATATCCATTATAAACGAAAAACAGAAATTTGCAAGAAATAATTACAACCATTTTAAAAACATTCACGTAATAACATTGCCCAATATTCTAGTGTTTCTTCTTCAATTTCTGGTCGTTTTCCATCTAAAATATCTAATATATGAATATTAATATGGTTGACTTTTAAATAATTCTGAAGCCATATATGGAATTATTCCATAAAAATATTTCTCGCTTTCTTATATTTATTTTTATACATCTTATTTTTCTTCTACTAATAGTACAGATTTGAATACATAAATATCTTATTAAATAACAACTGTAATGATAAAATTCTTCAATTATAGGATATTGTTTTACTTATTAATTTTGATTTGTAATAATATACAACATAAAACTTCAAAATTATCCTCATTTGAAAAAAATTAAAAAAATAATCATATTTTAGCTCACGTTTCTTTGAATTAATTTCAAAAAAAAAATACATGAAACAAAAGTATTTAATATTTGAAATAATTCTTTTTATATGGTATGGTACTTTCTATATTCCTATACAGGCATTTGTTAAACGAATCGGTAAGAGTACAGTAGAAACATTTCTACTAAAATATTGAAAGTATCATCCCGAACAAAAATACATATTGAAAGTGCGTTATTTTTATTATTCCGATTTTACAATATTATTATAAAATTATTATTCAGTTCATATTAACCACCCCCGTTCCAAATTTTAAAAGTTATATTTTTTTTATTTAGGAAAAATTCATTATTACAAATAATAATAAAATTTCAAAAAAAATAGAGAAACAGAAATATTTGAATCATACGGGAGCTGGATGTAGTTATTAATTTCTGAAGGAATTGTTTGTAATCCTTCAAGTATAGAGAGTGCATTTTCCATTAAATTATTTAATCTGACATCATCAGGTTTTTTTTTTCTTCTGTACGTTTTTTCTAAAAATGAGTATGCATTTATATCTCTCTCTATTTTTTTGAATTAAAAATATTTCTTTGAAAAATTTAAATATTTTACCTTCGAAACAGGACAGGCCCTGATTTATCTGGTTTTTCACTATCCATTGCTGGATTAACAATTTTACTACTAAAATCACTTAACATTAATAAAAATAATTAATAATTTATTTTGGTATTAAATAAATAAATAAATTGATTCATAATCAAAGAGATAAGTTATACATAAAAAATAAGTAGTTATAAAATGTGAAAATGTATATCTAATGTAAAACAATAATTTATATATAAGATGGAGACATAATATTTGTTGATATCTATTATAAATGAAAAAGAAAAATTGTAAAAAAAAAAATTCATTTATTCTTACAATCATTTTAAAACATTCTTCATTTAAAATATCTAATCTCATGTAATATTCTAAAAAAAATGAATTTTATTTTTTAATTAATCCTGCAAAACATTCATCAAAATATTCCGCAATTTTTCTTCGTTTAAAATCATCTGTTTTATATATAAAAATACATATTAATTAAATTATAACAAAATTTNTAAAAATATTTCTTTGAAAAATTTAAATATTTTACCTTCGAAACAGGACAGGCCCTGATTTATCTGGTTTTTCACTATCCATTGCTGGATTAACAATTTTACTACTAAAATCACTTAACATTAATAAAAATAATTAATAATTTATTTTGGTATTAAATAAATAAATAAATTGATTCATAATCAAAGAGATAAGTTATACATAAAAAATAAGTAGTTATAAAATGTGAAAATGTATATCTAATGTAAAACAATAATTTATATATAAGATGGAGACATAATATTTGTTGATATCTATTATAAATGAAAAAGAAAAATTGTAAAAAAAAAAATTCATTTATTCTTACAATCATTTTAAAACATTCTTCATTTAAAATATCTAATCTCATGTAATATTCTAAAAAAAATGAATTTTATTTTTTAATTAATCCTGCAAAACATTCATCAAAATATTCCGCAATTTTTCTTCGTTTAAAATCATCTGTTTTATATATAAAAATACATATTAATTAAATTATAACAAAATTTGTTATAGAATAAAATTTAAAAATATTTACTTTGATCTTCAATGTTTTCTTGCAATAATTCATTTAAAAAATGTTTTTTAATATTTTCTGCTACACTTGAATTGTTTGAAACAAAATTATTCTCTTGATTAGAACTATTTGAAAATCATTAAATATAGATAATTAGTGAAAACAACCAGTAAATTAATACTATATTAAATAATAATATAATTCTTACTTGATATTCATTATATCAAAATCATCAATAGAGAGATCTATAATAATAAAATATATAAGAAATTATTATTTAATGAATTGTTTTATTTTAAAAATCATTAAAATAGTTAAATACCTGTAATTGTTGTGTTAATAGATTCTAACATAGAATTTAACGATCTACTATAATATCTAGAATTAGGATGCTCATATCCTGGATTTTTCACAAATGGTTTTTTAGATTCAACCATTTCAAGTCGTTTTTTTTCAGCTTCATCAAATTCTAACTCCATTTCAAGTCGTTTTTTTTCAGCTTCATCAAATTCTAACTCATATTTAAATCTATAAGTTCGAAATTCTGATGACATTTCATGAATTTCTTGTATTGTTGGTCGTTGAGAAGGATTAGGATGCCAACATCTTTTCATTAAATTAACCCAACATTCTGGTGTATCTTCTGTAATTTCCGGTCTTTTTCCATCTAAAATATCTAATATAAGTTTTGGTCCATGTTCTTGATCATGAAATGGTCTATGCCCTGATGTCAATTCCCACATAATCATTCCAAAACTATAAATATCTGAAGCATATGAATATGGTTGATCCTTAAATAATTCTGGAGCCGTGTATGGAATTATTCCATATATTTGTGATTTTCTTGAACCATTAGATGCTGGTTGGCTAAATCCCAAATCAGAAATAGCTATACTCCGTGGATTATCAACAAGAATATTGCCACTATGTAAATCTCGATGTATAATTTTCTTTTTATGAATTCGTTTAATTCCTTCAATAATTCCACATAAGTATCGAATTTTTTCCTTCCATGTAAATTCCTCAAAGTTTTTATATACAAAATGATGCAAGTCTCCATCTAGTGCGTAATCTAAAATAAAAGCATAATTCTTAGTTTGTGGATCCTGTGTTACTCCAAAGCATTTAATTATATTTCTCGTGTTATACATATTTCGGTCAAACTGAAATGTATGTTTTAACTACATTTTTCAAATGCAATAAAAGGGAATATTTGAATTAAATAAAGTATAAATAAGTTAGTTACTAATTCATCTGTTATTACCTCTTTTAAAAATTCAGAATCCACATTCTGTGAATTATTTAAGACTTTCAAAACAACTTCAGTTTCAAACCGACGAATAGTACCATCGTACTTTATACCATTATACCTTTTCCAAGTTGCTTTATAAATTTTGCTAAAACCACCTTTCCCAATATATTTTATATTTTCAAACTCATCATATGGAACCCATTCTAGAAATCTATTTACGCTTGACTGTGATTCTTTTATGAAATTATCAATGTTTTTATTGCCACTGTTAACAACGAGATATCCCTTTTCCAGTATAAAACATCGTTTACATAATTGCATGCTATTAATTAATTTTCTTTTGCATTTTAAGCAACTAATCTTTTCATTAGAACCATCAAGTTTTCTGTATTTGAAACGATCCATTTTTTTTNTAACTACATTTTTCAAATGCAATAAAAGGGAATATTTGAATTAAATAAAGTATAAATAAGTTAGTTACTAATTCATCTGTTATTACCTCTTTTAAAAATTCAGAATCCACATTCTGTGAATTATTTAAGACTTTCAAAACAACTTCAGTTTCAAACCGACGAATAGTACCATCGTACTTTATACCATTATACCTTTTCCAAGTTGCTTTATAAATTTTGCTAAAACCACCTTTCCCAATATATTTTATATTTTCAAACTCATCATATGGAACCCATTCTAGAAATCTATTTACGCTTGACTGTGATTCTTTTATGAAATTATCAATGTTTTTATTGCCACTGTTAACAACGAGATATCCCTTTTCCAGTATAAAACATCGTTTACATAATTGCATGCTATTAATTAATTTTCTTTTGCATTTTAAGCAACTAATCTTTTCATTAGAACCATCAAGTTTTCTGTATTTGAAACGATCCATTTTTTTTAAATAATAGAAAAATTTAGGAAAACGAATTGTGAAAATCTTTATTTAAATAAATAAGCATATACAATCATAGAACATTTAGAAAGTTCTAAGTTCCCAGGAATGTCTGTCAACTTTCTAGAATTCTTTTATTTTTTCTAAAAACGATTGCATGCATAATTTTTCTAAAATCCTTTTTATTTCTTTTAGTTAATTTAATTTCAGGTAAAGATTTCCTTTTTTTTGACACATTTAATACGAAATTTTATAAGAAAATGAGACAATGACATATATAGGAATAAATAATCTGTCGTGAAACGGAATTCTCATTTAATAAAACAAAGTGAATTGGATGTATAAATAATTAATATAATTGAGATACACAATTGGTTAATAAACATTATTCTTTTGAGAAGGCTCCGCCTAGAATTTTGCCGTCGTACGAAGATACTGTTCTAGAGATGTTCAAAGTAGAAGGCTATCATTGTAAAAAATATTTCTCGATTTATTTTATTTATTTATTTTCATATTTGTCATTTTTCTTCTGTTTATAGTACATATCTCTAAAAAATATAAAACATAAAACCATCATTTTGTCTATTCCAATAATAATAATAATAATTCCGACAATCATATTTTAGCTCCTTTGAAAATTAGTGGTAAATGAATCAACTTTTTAAAAAAATACATAAAAAGTCTTTACCAACATAATCCCTTTTTATATGATATTTCCTATATTAAAGGTTTGCCAGTACGGGCACTTGTTGGACGAATTGGTAAGAGTACAGTAGAAACATTTCGGCCTTCCTCCACCAAAATTTTGAAAGTTGAAATTGATCAAAAATATATATTGAAAGTGCATTATTATTTTATTATTCTGATTTCGCAATATTATTATAAATATAACATTATTATTCAATTCATTTTAACTAACCGTATCCAAGCTATTTGCATTCCTAATTTATAAATATAATTTCGAATTTCTATTGGAATTGGAACAAAGGTTTTTCCGTTCCAAAAATCAAAAGTTCTATTTTTTTATTTAGAAAAAAATTATTTGTTTCAAAAAAAGAAATATAGAAAGCGGAGAAATAGAGAAATATTTGAATCATACCAGGTTTTGGAGTAATAGTTTCATATATTTTTAAAAAATCTTCTTTCCATCCATCAAATACTCCACCTAATTTATCCTTCCCATATCCAAATCCAACACCTTGAGGAACATCCCATAAAAATATTTCACCATTTAATAACATGACAGGTCATCTTATATATAAACCATTAGCCATGGGAGTAGGTACTATAGTATCAGAAACGGGAGGTTTTTCAAGGTGTTGTACTGGAGGAGGAGATGGATGATTTTTTTCATTTTTTTCATCATAATTAGGAGGTTTAATATGAAAACTTGCTTTGAGAGTTGTTTTGTTGAGGTTTTTGGGTTTGAAAATAAGATGCGTACCGAGTTAAACGTGAAAGAAACATTTTTAAGAGAGAACAATTTTGACAATGTTACAAAATTCGAATTTATACTTTTAGTCACGAGACTTGATAACAAATTTTTTTAGATTGTGCATTAATTCATTTATTATAAATTAAATTAACTATCCAAAAAGTGAAGAGAAATCATAAATTAAAACTCAAAAATTTCCCAACCATTCATCAGATTGATTAACTTTATCTCACTTTCTTCATCATCGTTCTCCTTATTTTCATTTTCAACCACTGGAAAGACGAGTTTGAGCTTTTCGAAAGCCAGAGCAAGCTTCTTCGGATTCTTTTTTNTGTCACTTTTCTAACCATTGTCCAAGAACTTGTAAATGAATCATCGAACATATTATGAAATGCGGTAGCCATGGGAGTAGGTACTATAGTATCAGAAACGGGAGGTTTTTCAAGGTGTTGTACTGGAGGAGGAGATGGATGATTTTTTTCATTTTTTTCATCATAATTAGGAGGTTTAATATGAAAACTTGCTTTGAGAGTTGTTTTGTTGAGGTTTTTGGGTTTGAAAATAAGATGCGTACCGAGTTAAACGTGAAAGAAACATTTTTAAGAGAGAACAATTTTGACAATGTTACAAAATTCGAATTTATACTTTTAGTCACGAGACTTGATAACAAATTTTTTTAGATTGTGCATTAATTCATTTATTATAAATTAAATTAACTATCCAAAAAGTGAAGAGAAATCATAAATTAAAACTCAAAAATTTCCCAACCATTCATCAGATTGATTAACTTTATCTCACTTTCTTCATCATCGTTCTCCTTATTTTCATTTTCAACCACTGGAAAGACGAGTTTGAGCTTTTCGAAAGCCAGAGCAAGCTTCTTCGGATTCTTTTTTTGATTTATTACGTTTCGTCTCAGTTTCAAATAACTTTGAATTAAACAGAAAAAAAATTTTTTATATTAAATTAAATATTATTAAATATAAAAAATAATATAATTAAATAAGAATTTAAAGTAAAAATCTCACTTTCATCTCCCATAAAGAACTGTCTATCGCATTACTTTTTATGGGATCAGGTTCATCAAAATCATAAGGATCTTTAAAAATAAGTGTGTATGTTAATAAGTTGTCATTCGGATAAATAGATAAATGTCACAGTTATATCATAGATGGAATTTACCTGATTCGTCACTTGTAGATGATATTGAATCAGATGGACGATGTATTAAAACCATACAACTTGGATGTCTTCTAATAAGATTTACAATTCCATGAGGTGGACTTGTAAGGGAAAGACGTGACATTCTTCTAATAAACGAGGCAACAAGTTGATCGGGAAGATGACTAATAAATTAAAATAAAATAGAATTAATAAAATAAAATTAATAACAAATAACTTCATATTAAAAAAACAAATAAACGGAACGCGCGGGACACATACGTTGAAGATAAGAAAAGATCCACTAAACGAAAAAATCTGGCCCGATATTTCACGTGCATTAAACAAATTGTATAATGCATACCTTCTTATATAATTCTTGTGTCATTGGTAATTTCAATAATGCCAACCAGCAATCAGAAAATACTTTCGATGATAAGAAAGTTGTAATAAGATTGGTAATTTATTCTCTGCTATATTATTATTATTGTGGGATCTTTATTTCCTTTTATTCCTTTTTTTTTCTTTTTCTTCCATATTAAAATCACCGTCTTCGAAAAAAATATCATAAAGTTCAGTATCACTTGTGTCATCCATGTCATTCGTGTCATTCATATTGGTATCTTGCTTTTTTGAAAGTTCTGTGAATAAGGTTTACAAAAAATTAATAACGGTTTGTTATTTTAAGTAAATTATCTATATTATCCATATTATCTATATTATCTAAATTATCTATATAGATTGACTCAAAACAATACCGGGAGCTGGATGGTCTGTCCAAAAGTTATTAATTTCTGAAGGACTAGTTGGAATTTTTCGTAATCCTTCAAGTATAGAGAGTGTATTTTCCATTAAATTATTTAATCTGGCATCATCAGGTTTTTTTCTTCTGTACGTTTTTTCTAAAAATTTTCAAATATATATTTTTTTAATTAAAAAATATTTCTATGAAATTTTTAAATATTAAAAATTCGGTATTAGATATTTCACCTTTGAAACAGGTCCTGATTTATCTTTAGGTTTTCCACTATCCATTGCTAAATTAATTTTTTTACTAATTAAAATCAATTAACCAAAAAAAATTAATAATTTGATTTTGGTTCTAATTTATAGTTAAATAAATAAATAAATTGATTTGCATATACGAAGAAAATAAAATTTTAAATATTCTAATATTTTTCATAAAATTCTTCCTTTAGTTGTTCATTGAAATTTTAATTATCAATAAGTCCCTCCACTACTCGATAATAATGATTATTTGAGAAATGATGATATTTTGAAGCTGCAGTAAGATAGTTTGATTCGATTTTAAGAAGATATTTAATGCAGGAATCTTTATAAATTCAATAATTCGCGGGTTAAGTTTTTAACTTCAGCTTCATATTGTGAATTATACTTATAACGCGGCTCTTCATGTCCTAGTAAAGAGCATAATTTATTAATATATCGCACATAATTTTCACGAAACCAAATCATGACAACTGCTTTTGAATTTTTATGGTTCTTTTTGGTTTTTTTGTAACTCTCCCTTGGGAAGAAGCGGCAAGAATGACCTATGAAGCGCGTGTATAGAAGCACGAATAACAATAGGAAATTCATACTATAAGAAATTATATCAAAATTATATCAATTTTTAATTTTTAATATTTCATATTTATATTCTGGCGAATTAGAAGAATTAAAAAGAAATAAAACATCAGTAATGTTGCAAAATTATTATAATTTGATTGGTTTTCAAATATTCCACGTTCTAATTCTTTGATTTTCAAAGTAGTTACTGCATTCTTATTTGAAGAATTAGATTCTTTTTTAGTATTCGATATTTTCGCTCATTTTATATTTTTCGTGAAAAAAGTAAAATTTATAAATTTTTTTTTGATCATCTAAAGATCACTGCATCACAAATGTTCATCAGATAAATTTATATCTCAAGAAATAGCTAGTATACTCAAATAATGTGAATACGGCATTAAACCTAGTTCTATAAAGATTCTGGGAAGCCGCTTACTTGAAAACATTCAATTAACAATTACAGAGATTGGTTTCATATATATAAATCGTTTATTACTTTTAAGAATCTCGAGACTCGAATTATTATTATTAATTTTATTATTATTATTATTACAGATCACGGATGCATATCCCAATAATGGTAATCTTTTGAAGCTATGGAAGCATTATTATTAAATACCAGTCCTTAATTTAGCAAAAAATTTAATCAACAACAACAATCGCAACAAGAATGAAGTATGATTCATTTCGGATACATATTATAAATGTAAATTTTTGATTGCTTAATATAATAATAATGATTAATAGTAATGATATGTGCTGTGCCATATCAAGAATTTTCACAAAAAAAATAATTTGAAACAAAGTCTTCTCACTCCTCTCATTAATGAATTATAGATTTTACAACCTTAAAACAAATAAAACCCCCTTTTAAAATGCCTTACACAATTTTCATTGTCGATGTCACCAGTTTTTATTTTTGTTTTTTTGATGTCTAAAAAATCTAAAAGAAATAATTGTTTTACTGAATCTATTTACCAAAATATTAAATAATATTACAAGAATATAATATAAAATTAATGAATAATAAATAGTATATATTCCTATTAATGAATAATAAATAGTATATATTCCTTATTATAAAGCTGAATATTAGATAACTTATACATTCACTGTTAATAATTAGTCACAACATTTCATTGATTTTACAAGATCAATTAGAATGGTTTGTGAAATATTTTGCCATTCTTCTACCATAAATTGCTCAAGACCATTGGCATCTTCTTCTCTACATTACTCTTAACAATTGTCTAAAGGTTTTCTATTGGATTTAAATCAGGACTATTTGATGGCCACTCTAATGGTCAAATGAACAAAAATTAGAATCACATCCTATTCATGAAACAGAAATTCCTATTCATAAATCAGAATAAATCAGAAATTCCTACCTATGAATTGACTGCCTATACTTAATAAATCTTAGCAAAACTGGAATCCTATTCACGATAGAACCCATTTGACTAGTGAAAACCACAAGGGGATTTTCTTTCCATTTAAAATTTATTTGTTTGAAACAAAATAAACTTGTTTCTTCTTTTGTACAAAAACCACCTAAGCCATATTTTTGTGGTCTTTAGACATAAACAAACTGCCGATTCTCAACATTCTACAGTATTTCTAAAAGCTGAAATGCTGTTTCATCAGTAAATAATGCTTTTTGCCAATGATCATTAATATGTTTTTGTGCTTACTCTAATTATTTTTGTTATGCAAATCAGCATTGCTTTAGGAATTTTTTTATAAATACCTGAGACTTACAAGGCTATATTTGCTAATTTTTTTTCCAAAGTTCTTGTAGAAATGAAAGTCTCATGCTTTATAAACTGACAAGGTGCCCCAGGATGCATTTCCAGTAATTTTTTTGGATGACCATTTTCCCCCAGCATGTTTTATTGTACTATTTTATTTTTATTTTTATGATATTATTATAAATTGCTATGTAGTTATTCCATAAATGTAATAAAGATTGATCGTGAGAATTTTATTGTAATAGGAAAGGTGTAAACAAAGTTTGTCACGCGTAGCCGTAATACTAATCTGAAAATAGAAAGTCTTTTGTTCACATGACAAATTTTCTCAACAAAAATATACGTAAATTCTTTTTTCTCCCATTCTCAGAATCATTAAAAAAATGGCAAGTTATAAAAACAATGAAAGTATCATTTCTACTGACATTTCTAACATCCCGAACAAAACTGATAAGAACGACAACAACATGTCAGAATTGTCAGAATTACCAAAATCGTTGACTCTTTTAGTAGAACAAAACCTTTTTAATACTGCTCCTGCTCCTCAAAATAAATCTGAATATGATGTTTATCATATTCCAAAAGATTATGAAATTTTACTTGTACCTAAAACTTCTTCCTCTTCTCCTCCCTCTTCCTCTTCTTCAAGTAGTTCTTGGCATAAACGTAAAAATAATGGCCATATCCCTCGTCCCAAGAATTGTTTCATGGCCTATCGTGAACAAATTCAACATAAAGTTCTTGAAGAAAATCCTGGAATGAATAATAAACTTATTTCAGTTATTGCAGCAAAAATGTGGAACGAAGAATCAGAAGAAGTCAAACAATACTGGAGAGAACGTGCCCAACAATTAAAACTTGAACATATGATTAAATATCCTGACTATAAATCAAAAAATAGTCACAATACTAACAGTAAATTAATTAATAATAATATTAGTAATAATAGTAAAGTAATCAATAAATCGGATTCAGAAATTTTAACTGAAGAACTTACCTTGAATAATAATAATAATATTGTTTTTAATAATCCCGAAGATATTACAGATGCTTTTACAATTAGTTCATGGGCAAGTGATTCATCTGCTCCTTCAACTCTTCCCTACTCTTCTTCTTCAAGTAGTTCTTGGCATAAACGTAAAAATAATGGTCATATCCCTCGTCCCAAGAATTGTTTCATGGCCTATCGTGAACAAATTCAACATAAAGTTCTTGAAGAAAATCCTGGAATGAATAATAAACTTATTTCAGTTATTGCAGCAAAAATGTGGAACGAAGAATCAGAAGAAGTCAAACAATACTGGAGAGAACGTGCCCAACAATTAAAACTTGAACATATGATTAAATATCCTGACTATAAATCAAAAAATAGTCACAATACTAACAGTAAATTAGTTAATAATAATATTAGTAATAATAGTAAAGTAATCAATAAATCGGATTCAGAAATTTTAACTGAAGAACTTACCTTGAATAATAATAGTAATATTGTTTTTAATAATCCCAAAGATATTACAGTTGCTTTTAATAATCGTACTCCACCTAGCTGATTCAATTACCGCATTCTGAGAATTATGTAGGACTTTCAAGTTGCCTTATAAATTTCGACAAAGCCACCTTTCCCAATATATTTTATATCTTCAAATTCATGGTATGGAACCAATTCTAGAAATCTATCTACGTTCACGTTTTTTGCTGACCGAGATTTTTTGATGAAATTATCAATTTTTTCATTGCCACTTTCAACATGTTCCTTTTTCATTACACATACCATTGGTTTTTTTTTCTTTTACATTTTAGACAGTTGATGAATTCATTCATTTTTTTTCCAAATAATAGAAAAATTTGGGAAAACGAATTGTAAAAATTTATTTAAATAAATACAATCATAAAGCATTTAGAAAGAATGTCTGTCATCCAATAATTACCTTCTAGAATTTTTTAATTTTCTAAAAAAAAATAAATAAAAAATAAAATTCCATATTTGAATTTCTGATAATTTTGAACTTGTACATTTTTTTAAAAAAAAAATCATAAAAATATAAATTTATAAACTCGGAGTGACGTAGTAGAAACAATGGAGGATAAATAATCTGTCGTGAAACGGAATTCTTATCAAATAGGGTGAACAATGAGTAGAACATTCCCAGAAATTTGTTGTCGTACAAAGATACTGTTCTAGAGATTTTCAAAATCGAAAAAAAATATTCCTCACTTATCTTTATATTGGTTATTTTTCTTCTATTAATAGTACAGATTCGAATACATAAATATAACAACTGTAACAATAAAATTTTTCAATTATAAAATATTGTTTTTACTTATTAATTTTTGATTTGTAAAATATACCTTAAAATTATTGTCATTTTGATCATACCAATAAAAAATAATAATAATCCTTTTGTTTTGGATAATCATATTTTAGCTCATAGTTCTTTGAAAATTATTCAGTGGTAAATTCTTATTAAATAAAACAAAGTGAATTGGATGTATAAATAATTGATGGAGGTGCACAAGTCAAGAGAACATTGGATGTTAGCATATAAATCATTATTCTTTTGAGAAAGTTCTGCCTAATATTTTGTTGCCGTTCAAAGCATTGTTTTTGAGATGTTCAAAATAGAAAGCGATCGAAAAAAAAATATTTCTCGATTTATTTTATTTATTTTCATACGTTTTTATATTAGTTATTTTTCTACCAATAGTATTAATATATAAACCGAAATATTCGGTTCGGTTTCGGTTTGGTCACGGTTTATAAACAGAATCCGAACCGAATATTTCAGTTTACATATATACATATTGATTTTGGAGCATTTTATAATTATTGAAGATCTAAAAACCGAATAAAATCGGTTTTGGATAATTATTATTCGGTTTCAAATCGAATCCGAACCGTTGAGAGCTTTAAGTACAAATTCGAATAGATAAATGTCTCATTAAATAACAATTATAACAATAAAAAATTTTCAATTATAGGATATTGTTTTTACTTATTAATTTTTGATTTGTAAAAATATACAACATAAAATCTCAAAATTATCATCATTTTGACCATGCAAAAAAAAATATATATATATATTTGTTTTGGATAATCATATTTTGGCTCATATTCTTTGAAAATTATTTAGTGGTAAATGAATTAATTTCCAAAAAAAAACAAAACATGAATTAAAATAAAAAGTCTTTACCTTTGATATTTGACATAATTCCCTTTTATGTGGCATTTCTATATTAAAGGTTTTCCGGTACGAGCACTTGTTGGACGAATTGGTAAGAGTACAGTAGAAACATTTCGGCCTTCCTCTACTAAAATCTTGAAAGTTGAAACAGCATTGTCCTGATCAAAAATATATATTGAAAGTGCATTATTATTTTATTATTCTGATTTCTCAATATTATTATAAATATAACATTATTATTCAGTTCATTTTAACTAACCGTATCCAAGCTATCTATTTGCATTCCTAATTTATGAATATAATTTCGAATTTCTATTGGAATTGGAACGAAGGTTTTTCCCGTTCCAAAAATTAAAAGTTCTATTTTTTAATTTAGAAAAAATTATTAAATAATAAAATTTCAAAAAAAAAAAAATAAAAAAAAAATAGGGAAACAGGGAAATAGAGAAGTATTTGAATCATACCAGGTTTTGGAGTAATAATTTCATATATTTTTAAAAAATCTTCTTTCCATCCATCAAATACTCCACCTAATCTATCTTTCCCATGTCCAAATCCAACACCTTGAGGAACATCCCATAAAAATATTTCACCATTCAATAATATGACGGGTCCTCTTATATATAAACCATTCGTAGTGATAAATCCATTTTTTGTCACTTTTCTAACCATTGTCCAAGAACTTGTAAATGAATCATCGAACATATTATGAAATGCGGTAGCCATGGGAGTAGGTACTATAGTATCAGAAACGGGAGGTTTTTCAAGGTGTTGTACTGGAGGAGGAGATGGATGATTTTTTTCATTTTTTTCATCATAATTAGGAGGTTTAATATGAAAACTTGCTTTGAGAGTTGTTTTGTTGAAAGGTTTTTGGGGTTGAAAATAAGATGCGTATCGAGTTAAACGTGAAAGAAACATTTTTAAGAGAGGAGAACAATTTTGACAATGTTACAAAATTCGATCAATTTATACTTTTAGTCACGAGACTTGATAACAAATTTTTTTAGATTGTGCAACATGTCGATTTTATACATTTTAAATCAAATGCATTAATTCATTTATTATAAATTAAATTAACTATCAAACTTAAGATTAGAATTACAAAAAGTGAAGAGAAATCATAAATTAAAACTCAAAAATTTCCCAACCATTCATCAGATTGATTAACTTTATCTCACTTTCTTCATCATCGTTCTCCTTATTTTCATTTTCAACCACTGGAAAGACGAGTTTGGGCTTTTCGAAAGCCAGAGCAAGCTTCTTCGGATTCTTTTTTGATTTATTACGTTTCGTCTCAGTTTCAAATAACTTTGAATTAAACAAAAAAAAATTTTTTTTTTATTAAATTAATTAATTAATTCCACTGAAAAAAAAAATGAATAAAATAAATTGATGATTTAAAAGAATTTACACATACACTGGTATAAGTATGATCTAAGAAATCTTCTAAATTATATGAAATCTTTGTAAATTTCTCTTGAAAAATTTTTGCCAAAGTAGCGATATTCGGAAAATAATGATTCTGTAAAGTCTTTAAACATAAATAAATAATAATGATATAATAAAATATTATTATTATTAATTAAATATTATTAAATATAAAAATAATATAATGAAATAAGAATTTAAAGTAAAATCTCACTTTCATCTCCCATAAAGAACTGTCTATCGCATTACTTTTCATGGGATCAGGTTCATCAAAATCATAAGGATCTTTAAAAATACAGTGTGTATGTTAATAAGTTGTCATTTGGATAAATAGATAAATGTCATAGTTATATAATAGATGAAATTTACCTGATTCGTCACTTGTGGATGATGTTGAATCAGATGGACGATGTATTAAAACCATACAACTTGGATGTCTTCTAATGAGATTATAAATCATTGGCATAATTATTACAATTCCATGAGGTGGACTTGTAAGGGAAAGACGTGACATTCTTTTAATAAACGAGGCAACAAGTTGAACGGGAAGATGACTAATAAATTAAAATAAAATAAAATTACTAAATAAAATTAATAACAAATAACTTCATATAAAAAAAACAAATAAACGAAACACGCGGGACACATACGTTGAAGATAAGAAAAGATCCACTAAACGAAAAAATCTGGCCCGATATTTCACGTGCATCAAATTTCTATCAAACAAATTGTATAATTTTTTATAGAAATCAGGATAATCCCTAAAAATAATAAAACCGGAAATGTATTATTAATATTTCCTTTTTTACATTTATAAATAAAATAATAATGATAATAATAATCTTACAAGTTATGTTCGTTAATAAGTGTAAACAAACCATTAAGTGCCAAGATACTAATCGCTCCACCTAAATGAATTAATGTCAAAGTGACAATTAACGTGATGATTAAAGTGATGTTAAATGTGACAATTAATGTGGTAATCAACTGACCAGCATTATATGATTCTGTCAAAAAGTCCATTAACATTATTGGCTGTGACATATAAGGTATTATTTTTTTATGCATAATTAAAAGAACTTTCTTATATAATTCTTGTGTCATTGGTAATTTCAATAATGCCAACCAGCAATCAGAAAATACTCTTCGATGATAAGAAAGTTGTAATAAGATTGGTAATTTATTCTCTGCTATATTATTATTATTGTGGGATGAATCTTTATTTCCTTTTATTCCTTTTTTTTCTTTCTTGTCCTTTTCTTCCATATTAAAATCACCGTCTTCGAAAAAAATATCATAAAGTTCAATATCACTCGCGTCATCCATGTCATCCAAGTCTTTCGTATCATTCGCATTGGCATCTTGCTTTTTCGAAAGTTCTGTGAATAAGGTTTACAAAAAATTAATAACGGTTTGTTATTTTAAGTAAATTATCTATATCATCTATATTATCTATATTATCTAAATTATCTATATAGATTGACTCAAAACAATACCGGGAGCTGGATGGTCTGTCCAAAAGTTATTAATTTCTGAAGGACTAGTTGGAATTTTTCGTAATCCTTCAAGTATAGAGAGTGTATTTTCCATTAAATTATTTAATCTGGCATCATCAGGTTTTTTTTCATCTGTACGTTTTTTCTAAAAATTTTCAAATATATATTTTTTGAATTAAAAAATATTTCTATGAAAAATTTAAATATTAAAAATTCGGTATTAAATATTTCACCTTTGAAACAGGTCCTGATTTATCTTTAGGTTTTCCACTATCCATTGCTAAATTAATTATTTTACTAATTAAAATCATTTAAACAAAAAAATCAATAATCTGATTTTGGTTCTAATTTATAGTTAAATTAATAAATAAATTGATTCGCACATACGAAGCATCTTTAAGAAAATAAAATCTTAAATCATCATAAATATTCCAATATTTTTCACAAAATTCTTCCTTCAATTGTTCATTAAAATTTTCATTATCAATAAGTCCCTCCACTACTCGATAATAATGATTATTTGAAAAATGATGAGATTTTGAAGATGCAGTAAGATAAGTTGATTCGATTTTAAGAAGATCTAAAAGAATATTTAATGCAGGAATCTTTATAAATTCAATAATTCGCGAGTTAATAAGGTTTTTGACTTCAGATCGCTTCATATTGTGAATTAATTATCAATTAATTAATTACTTGTAAAGCAGGCTCTTCATGTCCGAGTAAAGAACATAATTTATTAACATATCGCACATAATTTTCACGAAGCCAAATCATGACAACTGCTTTTGAATTTTTTGTGGTTCTTTTTGGTTTTTGTAATTCTCCCTTAGAAAGAAGAGGCAAGAATGACCTGTGAAGCGCGTGTATCGAAGCATGAATAACATTAGGAGATTCATTCTATAGAAAATTATATCAAAAATTATATCAATTTTTATTTGAATTTTATTCAAAATTTTTTTGAATTTTTTAGCGAATTAGAAGAATTTAAAAGAAATATAACCTCAGTATATTCAAGTAATGTTTCAAAATTATTGTAATTTGATTTGCTTTCAAATATTCCACGTTCTAATTCTTTAATTTCCGAAGTAGTTACTTCATTGTTATTTGAAGAATTGGCTTCTTCATGTTGTCTTTTTTTAGTATTCGACATTTTTCGCTTTTTTTTTATTATTTTTGAAAATTTAAAATTTATAAATTTTTATTGATTGATCATCTACAGATCGCCGGTATCATAAATGACGGATAAATTTATATCTCGAGAAATAACCAATATACTGAAAGAATATGAATACGGCATTAAACCTAATTCTATAAAAATTCTGAGTTCCAAGGACGGCTCTAAATTTCAAATTGAATTACTTGAAAACATTCAATTAACAATTATAATTACAGAGATTGGTTTTATAGTATGTATATATATAATTTTATATAAATCGTTTATTACTTTCGAGAATCCCGGGACTCGAATTATTATTATTAACTTTCTTTGTCTACTTTCTTACATCATTATTATTATTACAACAGATCATAGATATATATCCCAATAATGATATTGAAATTGAAAAATGGATTAATAAACCTTTTGAAACTATGGATGCATTATTAATAAATACCAGTCCTAAATTTAGCGAAAAATTTAATCAAGCTTTATTTGATAAATTATTGCTTTTACAACAGCAACAACAGTCAGAACAAGAACAAGAATAAAAAAGAATGAAGAATGATTTCATTTCAAATACACATGATAAATGTAAAGGATTTTTTTTGATTGCTTAATATAATAATAATAATTAAAAAAAAAAAAATATGCTGTCTTTTTTTCAAATAAATAAATAAAAAAGTAATGGTAGTAGTAATATTTAGTTACAATGTATGTGCTATATCAAAAAAAAAAAAAAAAAA